>JAQIVF010002261.1:0-11473 GCA_034698365.1 Steganacarus magnus | reverse complement strand
GAAAAAATTTTAAAAATCAAATCAAAATTAAATCAAAATAAAATATTTTCTAAAAATCAAATCAAAATTAAATCAAATTATAAAACTTTGAATGGAAGAAACACTACTCTTTATTCGATTTTTAATTTGACTTTTGATTTATCTTTCGCTTTTTGATTTCACTTTTTGATTTCATTTTTTCTGTGTTTTTTTATAAAATTTTATGGCAGAAGCGAAAGATAAAGTCAAGAAATATTTTAACTTACGCTTTGCTTTTAAAAAGCTAAACAAAACTAATTTATGGTAGATATTTTACTATATTGATCTTTTTTTAAATTTTCCAATAAAAGTTTCTTTAATCTCTCATAATCTGTCAGTTATATCGCTGCACAGTAAAATATCTACCACAAATTAGTGTTGTTTAGCTTTTAAAAAAACCTAAATTAAAAACCATTATATATTTTAATGAATGAATTTATCTTCAAAATTTATTTACATTTTACTAAAATTATTTGTAATTATATATTGACATCGAATGCGAAAGACAAGCGAAATTAAAAAAATGAATTCGAACACCAATGCAAACATAAAGATCTTTTCATGAGAAAATATAAACTTAGTGTTGTTTTACATTTTATCAAGAAAAAGAAGAAAAAATTTTTCTTTTTCTTTTAATCAAGTAAAAGTAAAATGCAATATAATTGAAAATTAAACTGCAAAAAAAAAAAAAGAAAATTAAAAAGGCATAAGTAAAACAACACTAATTAAACTGTTTAAAATTGTTTTATAAGATATCTTAATTTAACAGAATTTTAAAAAAAGATAGTATTATTTGTGATTTTCCATTTTCTTTTTTATTTCTTTATTAATTGAAGATAATTTAATACAACACTAATATAAACCTTTTTAATTTGTAAAAAATATTAAAAACCTCATTATAAAACATGGTTCTTCAATACTCTAGTTTACAGCATCTTGTGAAATATAAAACTGATATTATTTTATGTTGTAACCGAATCTCGATTTAAGACTTTTTAATAAAGTAAAGTAAAGTGATTAAATTACAAAATTGTGTAAATTACAAATATGTACCAGATTTTAATTATTAAATCTTATTTTGAGTTTTATGATTATATAAATTGTCAGACTTTTAAAATTGAAATAAAAGAAAAACCTCAATCGAAAACAAAGCTAATTTTGTTAATTAAATATAATTAATTTTATTTTACTTTTTATAATTGATAATTTTAAATAAAAATCCAATTAAGTATTTTAATTTAAATTGTGATAAAATTATTTAGTATTTACTTTTTATTTAAACTGTAAATAATGCTAAACTTGCATAAAATAAATTACCTCAATTAAGCCTATAAATTTTTTTTTGGATTAAAACTATTATTTTTATAGATTATAATTAATATATATTTAAAAATTAATAATCGCGTTAATGACTAAAATGACAAATTTTAATTTTGCACTAATAAAAAAAGGTTTGTCAATTTTATTATGTTTTTTTTAAATTATCCAGAATATAAATCATTTTAAGCCAAAGAGTTCCAGAGTATTATCAAAATGTTGATAGAAGAGTAAACGCTAGCGGGTATTTGCCGGATTCGCAATTCCCGACTCATATCACCAGTTTCTGGTGTAATATTACACACATTTTGAACATCTTTATCCACAGCTGTGATTGTAACGAAATAGCCATTATTCTTGAATAATAATTTAAACGAAATTGAATACATATTGATGAAATAAAGAGAAAACAAATAGGAGTTTATAGAAAATTTTTTATCCATCCAAAAACGCAATTATAACAAAAATATATGAAAATATTTTTATATAAAATTTCTAACGCTATTTTGTAGATTAAGTATTGATTTTTGAGTCAAAAGACACTAATCCTTTCATAAATAGATATTTAATAGAATTTTATCATAATAATTTCATCGTAATTTAATTTAAATTGAAAAAGTAAAACACTAGTTTTAAATAAGATTTGTGTCATATTCCTGGTATTAACGCCAAGCGTGAATGATACACGGAGACGGACAATGTCAATTCCATATAACTGCCTTGATTTTTTATAAGTCAGATAAAAAATTTCGATTATAAGGTTATCGCCTTATAATCGAAAAATAAATTGTAATATTTAGATAGTTTTTTTCATTTGATAAAGAAAATGTTTGCGTGGACATTTCTCATTTAATTGATTCTTCCTTATAGAATTTAAAAAATTTAAAATTTAATTGATTAGAAATTTGTTTGTTAAATACTTTCCTAAAAAGAATTCAACAATAATTTAATCTGTAAAATGTAAATACAAAGTAGTGTTGTTGATTTCCAAGAAATAAAATTATTTAATGAAATGAAATATATAAAGATTTATGCACTTTTTGAAAGTCACAAACAGTATATTTTATATAAATCAATAAAATTACAACTGTAAATAAAACAGAATGTTAATGTATTAATTAAACCATAAAGTTTATTATTTTGTATTATTTCCTATTTTTAAATTTTTAAATTTTCTTATATTCAATAAATTTACGGCTAAAAATATGAATATTTTTGTAGAAAAACTGTCCAATTAAACCATAGTTTCTCATCACAATTGGTCAAAGTATATACGTTTTGATATTGGAGCGAGCGAACAATAGAAAGCAACAGATGAAAATTATATTTTTAATTATACCAATATATATATATAAAAAATCAAATATAATCCAGAATATGTAACTGTAGTTATTTTGTTTAAAACATCTTTAACTTTTCATTTAATAATTTAAGCAATTTAATTTTAATAAACATAGATATGTAAGCACCTTATTGGCAATCTAATAAAAATGAAAATAAACTTTAATAATTGAGCATAGTTCAGACAAAATCTTAAAATGTTTTTCACAAATATTTTTGTCAAAAACGAAAAATAAACTTCTGTTTCTATTTTTTTTATAATAAATGATGCATTTTTTGAGGCCAATTTCATATCATTTATAAATTTAAATAAAATTTTTAATAATAAAATTTCTATATATTTAGTTTTAAATACTTAAAACATTAATTGTGATACAATTTGCACTTAAATAACTTGTTTAATTATTTAAAACAATGGTTTTTGGTTATTTAAAAGTATATATTTTTTATTTGTGTATTATCACATTATAAATATAATCCAGACTCTAATATAAAGTGCTAAGAGGTTACAATGAAGTTTGAAATTGTGACCAAACCGCAAGAGCTAGAGGTACACATAAAATTTGAAAATTTTAGCTTTTAATTTTAGGGCAAAAATATTAAAAAAAATTTAGGATTTGATTTAGATAAGTGGACAAAACTTTCAAAACAAAACTTTAGAACACTTGAGGAGTATGGATCAGCTGTTACGAGCAATCTCTTCCCTATACACCGATAGTAAAAGTTGTGTCAAGATACTTGGACGTAAGTCAAAAAATTTTTAACTGGAAGCTGACAGACAGCAACTGGAAGCTGACTTATGTACTAAACATAAAAAATCTACCACCAGTACCCAACTTGAAAGTTGAACAACGATTCCACTGGAGGGTTAAATTTATATATGTATTTATTTTTTTGCTCTTTAATTTCTTTTTGCTTATTATGAAATTTTTACAAAGTGATTGTGAATTTTCTAATTTAAATATTGAGAATTCTATACCCTTAGTAGTGACTGGTAAAGTGCAGCAATAAGTTTTGATTATTCAAAATAACACCGATGAGTACAACACTTAGGTGATAAAAATCTTTAATTAGTTTTTTAGGCAATGAAATATATAAATTTGCTTATGCTATATGAATCATTGTTATCAAAATTATAAACATAATTATCGGCATCAAAATCCAGATCATCGTTTTACTTTTCTACTTTATAAGCCAAATCTTAATATGTCATTGTAATTTTTAAATCGAATGCAGTTATGGATTTATTTTGCCGAGTTTCTACAAATAATAACGAATAAAAATATACTTTTAATTTCAACGTTTACCATTTCATCTTGCTTATTTATCTAAGGTAAAAATAGAATGCACTGTTCTCAAAAATAATTTATATCACAGATTTTCATGTTGTAACGCCAGAATCGAATTAAACTCTTTTTTATATAGGCTGATTTATTCTTTAATGCAAATATTTTTCAACGTACTTCCGTGTTTACCTCATTATTATCGTTTAATTGTAGTTTTTGATCTTTTTTTGGACAAAATAATTCAACTTTTTTCATTGGAAATGATTGGAATTCAATATCAATTTCCTTATTTTTGGATGATTGTATTATCTTTAAAGGTTACAATAAAAATAATAAAATAGCTGTATCATTATTTTTTGCATATTATGTTTATGTAAAAATACTAAAATATTTAACTATTAATATGCAATTTTTAATTAATCTACTGCTGACCTTTTTTCATTTTTGACTTTTTTACTGCTTACTTTTTTAAAAAAAATTAAACTTAAAAATAAATGTAAATTTACCATTATATGTTTTTTTGTAAATTATTAAAATATTTGGAAGATACGAATTTATAAATCTTACATTATATTTTAGAGAATTAATTATGTAAATTATTAAATATATAAATAGTAATTAATATAATAATTGTACATAATAAACTTTATGCTTCATATATTAAATATTTGTTGAACTTTCAATCAATATAATCTCTTTTAATATAATTTTCATTATAGTATGAAATTACTTAGGTTTTTATCGTTTAATATTTTAGTTGAAATTTACACTATCATTAAAAATCTTTAAATTTAGTCCCCATTGCATTATAACCCAGAAATTATCCACTATTTTTATTTCAACAATTAATGCAGAAGTTATTTCATCTAAATTGGATTGATTTTTATATTTTTTAAACATAATAATTAAGTGTTGTTTTAATTTTTTAATAGTAAAATAAAAAGAATTTTTTTTACTTTTTCGTTTACTTAAAAAAAATACAAGTAAAATTACAAAAGAAATGATAAAATAAAAAAACAAAATTAAAACAAAATTAATTCTGCGTTAAATTGTTGGTTGTTTAAACGTTATGCATATATTTGTTTAAAAGTTACTTAATATTTTGAAATAATTGAGTTGAAATTTTTTTTCATAATTATCCATCAATAATATAGTTCTACAAATCTCTTTGATTTTTTATCATATTCAACTACAAGGCAATTAGACACTTTTGAGACACCATTTTGTGTTTAATAACAATTTTCGGTAAATCTACTTTTATATCCAAATATGGATTAAATTATTTAATTCTAATTACATTGCAATAATAAAGCCCAGTTTTAAAAAAAATTTAACAAAAATTTATCGCGAAACTAATTTAATTTTTTTAATGTATTAAAGTCTTCTATGATGAATTAATGAACTTCATATGAATTTTAAGTAATCGATACTTTTATATATCTATAAATAGAATTTATATTATAAGATTCATAAAATTCGAAATACAAATTTAAATTTACTTAGACTTCCATTATTTTTCAATTGTATTCAAAACTAATCTTATTTGACAAAATAAGATTATAATTAAAATAGATGTTCAACTTCCACATTACTAATTTTAATTGAAATTCACTTTCGATTTTATTATAAAATAGTTTTTACTAGTGTTGATTAACTTGCAAATTTTTAATTTAACTTGACTTTAGCTTTCGCTTTTTTCTGATATATTAATTTCACTTGTATTTCGCTTTTCCATATTATTCATTTTTCAGTTTGCCTTTCGATTTAGCTTTAGCTTTTTGATTTCGCTTTTTATGTTTAAAACCATATTTCTGCATAAGAAAAATAATTTTATGAGTATTTAATAAATAAAAACTCAATACTCAAGAAAATTATTTGAATCACCAGTTAAATAATCAAAATACTTCATATTTTAAAAAAAGCTAAAGTGGGAGTGAAAATCGAATGTCAAATTAATAGTGTTGTAATGCTTTTTATAAAGAAAAAGATAAAGACGAAATATTTCTTCTTTTTCTTTTTCTTGAAGAAAGAAAAAGAAAATTAAAATTAAAATGGGATTCAAAGACAAAAGAAAAATAAAAGTAAAATTCAAAAAAATTCTGAAAGAAAAAGAAAAAGAAAAGAAATTTCAAAATAAATCTTTAAGAAAAAGAAAATGAAATGAAAAATTCAAAAATAGGAAATAATACAACACTACAAATTAACTTGATTTTAATATAGTTGTATTTCACTTTATTTTTTTAAATTTTTTTAATTTCGATTGTATTTCGATTAGCTTTTTAAAAAACTTTTAATTTATCTTGTACTTCGCCTTCGCCTAAGCGAAAGTTCAAGTTAAAAATTATTTTAACTTAAGCTTTCGCGTTCAAAAAGCTATACAACACTAGATTGTACTTTTATGTCGCTTAGCTTTAAATTTAATTTCTCTTTCACTTTTAATCTATTTTTAAATTCACAATTGCATTAGTTTTTTGAAATTGATTTTACAGTGTTATTCACATAATCAAAAGTTAAATCAACCTTGCATTAAATATTTAAGTTATTTTTACAAGGAGTAAAAAATTATTTGATCAAATAATTTTATTTTTCTCAATATAATTTTTATTTGACAAATAATTCTCGATTTTATCAAATAAAATGTAACTTATTCAAACAAATTAAAATTAATTATGTCTCAAAATCATAGAAATTTCTAATTTTTTATTTCATGTGTTTAATGTTCAAAAATTTAGTATGAATTTTATAAAAATATAGCATTTTAGCAATAATTATAAAAACTATTTTTTTACACTAATTGCTATTTATATGCTATTTTCCCTCAAATTTTAAAATTACCGTCAAATTTCGATGAAATATTTTGACTATCACGATAATTGTGAAAACGTAAAAGTTTTATTTCTGTCTTGTCATTACTTTTTCAGTAACAATAAATCAAATTAAAAAATTTGATAATGAGAAATATTTTATAAATTCCATTTTGGAAAACATTTTCACTAATTTATAGCGCTAATTCGATATGCAATTTTTTTAGACTAATAATAATATATAGATATAATATTTAAAAGGATAATAGATAACATAATTAATGAAAATTTAAGGTATATAAACTTTATTTACTGAAATTAAATGCAATTAATTCAAATTATGGTAAGTATAAGTCTAAATTGTTGTAAAAGAATACCAAATAATGTTAAATAATGTCAGATAATTTAGTTCACTTTCTCAAATAATTTGTTAAATTTAGTCAAATTTTTTTTCAAATAAAATTTTACTACATGAAAATAACCAACCAATCACCGAATATAGTTATTGAAGATTCAGTTTTACTTTTTTAATTTAAATTAAATTATGATAAAAATTGAATAATATCTAATTTTATTTCTTTGATCTAATTTAAATTTCCACTAAATCCTATACTTGAGGATTATACAACAAATTGCAAAATTTACTCTCTCACTCATTAACTCTCCCTCTCCTTACCTACTCTTAGTGTTGTTTCGCTTTTTTATAAGTAAAAGAAAAAGCAAAAATTTTTTTACTTTTACTTAATCGAAAGTAAAATACAATCGAAATTAAAATAAAACTTAAAAGAAAAAGCAAAATACAATTGAAATAATATAATATTCGAAAAGAAAAAGCAAAATAGAATTGAGAGTAGTAAGGGGGGAACTGAACCACCACTCTGACGAGTGGTGGTACAGTTCCTCCCCAGTTAAAAGTGAGTGGTGGTTCAGTTACCCCCCAGTCAAAAGCATATGGAGCCATTATAAGTCTATGGCACATATGCTTTTGTCTGAGGAACTGTACCACCATTTGTCAGAGTGGTGGTTCAGGCCATAGACTTACACCGGTGTTATAGACCTACACCAGTGTCATAAACTTACACCAGTGTCAGTTTCTAGACTATTGTAATAAATATTTGAACAGTCATATCTAATATTAAGTTTAGTTTCAACAGTAAAGTATACGATAAATGATAATAAATTGTAGTAAAAATTAATTAGATTTAGGACCGAAATCTGATATTTTGGAAAATTACACTTGCTAACCATCAATCTTCTTTCGTGTCCCCTAGATCAAGATCAAGAAGGGATCAAACGGTGCTCCTAGTTGAATCGAGTTCATGGTACGTGCTATCCAGCTACCTTCTTTAGTGTCCGCTGAATCAAGCTCAAGAAGTTATCAAACGGTGCTCCATTTGTAGAAAAACTGCTATCAATCTTCGATTGGAATAAATAAACTTTGATTTGTATATGAGGAATATTTTTGAAGTCACGTGATCAAAGATGATCCGTATGCTAAATAACATTTTTTAGAATATGTGTATTTACTTAAATACTAGTTAAACAAAGCGTTTAAAATTTAATTTTTTTGATTGAAATTTATTGCTTTTATTGTTAACTAAAGAAAACAAATTTGTAATTATTTCAATAAATTTTTTTGAAAATGATTTTTAACTAATGGTTGAGTTTTGCAACTTTTACAGCTTAAAAATGGTTCGTTTTTGTTTTTTATCAAGTCAAAGTAAAAAATGAAATTAAAAACACATGCTAAAATCTATGATATAAATGAATAAAAAAATAATTTCGTAATTAAAAATATTTTTTTATAAGAGAAATAAACTTAACATTTCTCACAAGACGGAAATACAAAATTCTAAAAAATTAACAATTAAAAAGCATTTTCTGCAAGATAACAAATTTTTTAGCTCACATCATAAATATAAAGGAGAGCTTATGGATTTGACATTGTCTGTCTGTCTGTCCGTCTGTTCGCAGTCCTTTTAGGTTCAAGAAGTCTGCTACTTATAAGTAGTGTTGTTTCAATTGTGCTTTTTGAATTTAAATTAAATTACAATTATAATTATTTATAAATTTTAAATTTCGATTGAATTTCAATTAGAATTTTTACATATTTTTCAATTTAGATAAAATTTCAATTAAAATTATTGAAAAAATTTGAATTTAAATTAAATTAAATTAAGATTATTTATATTTGCTTAAATTTCGATTAAATTTCAATTACGATTAAAATTTCGATTTCGATTTCAATTATTTTCTATTTTTAAAAAAATTATTGTTATTTGGCTTAAAATTTTATTTATTAGGTTTTATTCTCTTCATCAAACACAGAGTTTTAATAAATTTGTTATTTAAATATAAAATATTATGAATTTTATTGCTTGTAAATCGAAAATGAATCACAATTTCATCTTAATTGAAATTAAAATTTCAATTACTATTAAGATTTTAGATAATATGAATTTCAATTCCAATTATCATAATAAATACTTATTTAAATTAAATTAAATTAAACTTATCACATTTATTTATAATTTAAATTAAATTTCGATTAAAATTTTTCAATCTAAAATCATATCAATCAATTTCAATTACAATTAATTAAAATTGTAATTCAAATTTTAATTCGATTACAATTTCTGTTAAAAATAATTGAAACAACACTACTTATAAGCTATAACTTAATACTTTGTAACATACATGAGACAACATATTAGACTGATAAATTATCGCGTTATAAAATTACTATGAGTAACAATGCACTAAAGTAACAATTATTAAAACGCTTTTAACATAATCCTAAAAAAACTCATAAAAGTGAGCTTTCTATGAATGTGTCTTTCTTGTTATATTCTTTGTTTATCTTAATCAAATTAAGTAATTATTAAAATGAAAAAGATTCATTATTAATATCGAAAGGTTAAAAGCAAAAAGAGAAATAAACTTAATCTATTAAGGTTTTTTGACTCAATGGCGTCCAAATAATTAAATATAAAATATTGTTGGTTTATTATGAAAATAAACATACATTAAATTTACAGTTTTTTATTGAATTTATGTTATATATATTTTTATTTTATATATAAAAAAACTAAAAAACAAAAGATTAATTATTTGTCAAAATTGTTTTGTTTTTTTAGTGTTGTTTTTAATTTTAGTAATTTAATTTTGATTTTGATATTATTTTGAATTTTGATTTTGATTAATCAAAATCAAAATCAAATCAAAAAGAAAAAATTTTAAAAAATCAAATCAAAACTAAATTAAAATTAAAAAAATTTCTGAAAATCAAATCAAAATCAAATCAAATTAAAATAAATTTTTAAAAATCAAAATTAATAAAAAAATGTTTAAAAAGTACTGATTTTTAATTTTAATTTTGATGTAATCAAATCAAAATTAAATCAAAATAGAAAATTTGCTTACGACACAACACTAGTTTTTTTGACAAAGTAAAGTGACTAGAAATAAAGACTAACTTTTAAACCTTTAAGATTATTGATTCCCAATAAGTGTTCGTTTAAGTATTAATAAAAATATATTTTAAATCAATTTATAAGTTTTTAAGCCAATTGATAGCATATTGATTTAAAATTTTATGTCAAAATCTTTATAATAATACTGCAAAAAAAATATTAATTTATTTTTCCTTATGAAATGATCATTGCTTAATTAGGTTGCTTGCATAATTTGATTAAATTAAATTAAATTATGATTTATTTAAAAAATAACAGTCATCTATGATAAAACTTTAATATAAGTTATGATTTAAAAACTCAATATTTTAATAAGCTTGAATGAGAGAAATATTTCCCGGAAAATTATCGATTATATTAAGAAAATTAGTTATTTTCAAATATTAATTACGGACACCCAATTTCCCAATTGGTTCAACATTTAGCATTTTGAATTTCATATTTTATTCGCACAATTTTCACTTCACACTTCGTATTTTAAATTTCTCATTTCAAATTTAAATAAAATTATTAGTTATTTATTTTAATAAAAATATTATATTGACCATAAAATTGTATATATTGTTTAAATTTTTAAATAAAATATATAGTATTATCCGAATTATTGGCTGCAAATCTAATTTTTTACATTTTTTTTAAATATTCTTTATCGTAATTTTTTATCTGATTTAGATAGAAAATTGTCAGATATATGAATTTGGGATTGTCCGTGTGTGTCATGCTCTCTGATAGGAGGTTTTTTTAGTGAAAAAATTTACGATAAAACGGAATATTGCCAATTTTTGATAGATAAGGAATAATGAAACTATAAAAAGGTTTAACTTGTGATATATAAAAGATAAAATATAAAAATAGAGTAATTGAGGTGCGAGCGAACATAGTGAGCATTGTGAACAAAACATCATAATTAATAAAATAACATACATATAACTACAAATTTTAATGTGACCGTATCGATTTTGTTTTTATTTATGATTAAACCTGCACATATAATAAATAAAGTCGATTATATTTTTGGTGTATAATTACTGAACAAAAAAATTAATGTATTTAAAATTTGTAGTTACGACAAGCTTTATAAAAAAAATAATAGTATAAGATGAAATGTCAAAAAAAAATCTTCAGTAACTTAATAAAAGAGTTAATTTCACATTTACTTAGTGTTGTTTCAATTGTGTTTTTTGAATTTAAATTAAATTACTATTAAAATTATATATAAATTTTAAATTTCGAT
>JAQIVF010002260.1:0-11477 GCA_034698365.1 Steganacarus magnus | reverse complement strand
GTCGTCTTAAAACTTAAAATTATCATCATATTTGACTGTCATCACAGTTCTTTAAAAGTAAGAATTATTATTTAAAAACAAATCGATGACAGTATTAGCACATTTAACATAATGTCTGATAAAACTTTTGTGAAATCAAAATCAAAACAAAATTTAAATGGAAAAAACTTTAAAACTCAAATCAAAATTAAATCAATATAAAAAATTTTCTAAAAACCAAATCAAAATTAAATTAAAATAGAAAATTATCTAAAAATCAAAATCAAAAGTAAATCAAAAGTAAATCAAAAGTAAATCAAAATATAAAACTTTGAATGGAAGCAACACTATATATTACAAATATTTCAATATAAATAAACCCTCAATAACAACTCATATTTATAATATACTCAAATTAATACCTGTTTATTAATTTATGTTAGTAACAAATTTACATAAAAACTGCAATTCAACTTTGCTTAATGGTTTTAAATACAAAATTAAAATTTTTAACAATTAAAAATCTATAATTTAAATGTGTCTGTCTGTTCACCGAAAAATAATTAATTATTTTCCAGTAAATAGAAAATTAAAAAGTATCGATGGATTTGGAACTAGTAATGACTTCACCGATCGATCGATATTATAAACAGAACTATAATTATATAAACTCCAAACCTATAGGGTAGGGTTTAGAAAATTTTAGGGGTGTCATATCTCAAGAATTTTTTCATAAATTTTGACAAAAATTAAATGTTCCGTTGGTGCGGTTATACAACGGTTAAAACCGTGGTTTTTCATTATGGTTTGGTACGGTTATTATTTTGAAGGCTTTAGTGGTTTTTAGCGGTTTAAAATTCATGAATAAATACCACGGTTTTACCGCCAAACCACCTAATCAATAAATTATATAGTTTTTAACACAAATAGTTAAAATATTTGGGAAAAGGTTATATACAACTTAAGCTTAAAAACTTTTTCATTTAAAAAATAGTTTAAATGAAGCTTAAGTCAGCTAATTTCTCTTAACATATATATATATAAACTTACTATGTTTTTTAAGAAAAAATGTTTTTAAAACTAAGTTAATTTTAATCATTTTAATGTATTTAAAAATTAAAATCTTTTAAAATGTAACTTCAAAGTAATGTATAATAATTTTAAAATGTTTTTGTTAACATTTTAATTAGCTCTAAAATATTAGGTGATGATTGAATGAGCTACTCATCAATCAAGTATTGTTAATTAGCTGCTTCCTTATTTAGTCATTGATTAGAATTTAAACAAGGAAAATGTTGAAAATTCAACAAATAATTTATATTGAAATCTAATCTTCTATTTTCCAATATCAGCTATTGAAAGAGAACAATCAGTTACAGTCTAAAATAGTTATCATGTGATAGCGAAATGCAAATCATGAGTTTACACAAAAACAACTGATATTGCTTATCATATCTACAGTTAAGTTATTGATTTAAACAATAACAATGATATTTATTTTTGAAAAAGAAGTATAAATAAATAATAAAGAAAAGAGAAATAAAAAAGCAAAAGGTAAATTTGAAAATGAATTATAAAAAGTGAAATACAAGTTAAATTAAAATCGTAATCAAATATAAAAGAAAACAAGAATGACACATTCATAGAGAGCACACTTCCATAAGTATTGTTAGAATTATTTTAAAAGCGTTATAATAATTATTACTTTGTGCATTGTTTCTCATAGTATTTTTATAACGTGATATCTAAACAGACTATTAAGTTGTCTCATGAATATTATAAAGTATTAAAATATAACTTGTAAGTGGCAGACATTTTGGACTTAAGAGGACTTCGAACAGACAGACAGACAGACAGACAGACAGACAGACGGACGGACAGACATTGTCAAATCCATAAGCTCTCCTTCATCCATATGAAGTGAGCTAAAAAATAGAAATTAAAATATTGGATAAAAGAAAAAACCAAAGTCAAATTAAAATTAAAAGTTGCAATTCAAACAAAACTACTAAAAACCTAAAATAAGAATTTGCAATCAATTTATAAACTGTAAAATAAATAAATATCATGGATTATAATAAACAATTAAAACATGTTTAATAAATTTCGGACGTAACTTCACACATAGTTTTAAATTTAAAATTTTTATTCAATTGTTATGACATCTAGACCAGTAAATAATTATAACTTTGTTTATTAACTTATAATCTTATGTTATTTACTTATATATCCCAAAGTATATTAATCAATGCACGCAATCATTGCAATACTACGGAAGCCTAAAAGCGCCAGTAGACTTGAGATTTCTTCAAACTTAGTATTTCAGACTTAACTTATTATTTTAGACTTAAAAATTTCAGAATAATCATTTCAGACTTAAAATTTTTGACAACATTTAAGACATAAAATTTCTGACAAAATTTATTTCTTAACTTTTTTAGCTTTATATTTCCGATTTGAATTAAATATTTCTAGAATAAAAGTTATTCATAATTTAAACAATAAAATTTTTAAAAAATATATATTGTAAAATATATATTCTATTAAATAATCTATTAAACTTTAACAATAAACACTTTTATAAATAATATGAACAATTATTTTCTAATATGAATAATTATTATGATTATAATTTAACTTTTATATTTATTTAATATTTAAAAAATTTTCTTAATTATTTATAAAATATCTTTCATTTATTGACACTTTTTTCACATTTTTAAAAAATAACAAGAGTATGGTTTTGTCTTCATTTTTAGCTTATTTATTATTGAATAAAACGAGATTATGTATTTTGCACTGTCTTACGTATGGATTGTGATTATTTTCTTAATTTTCAAAAATGAGTTTAATTTTTTTAAATTTGAATTAAAATTAAATAGATTTTTACATTGCCAAATAAAGTTTTGTGAAAATATATTTTACAGTATATATTTACGTGTTATTTAATATCTTCACTATGATTAGTTTTATAAATTTCAGTTATTTGTTTATCTAAATTATTTTTAGGGTTTGCATAATTAACACACTCATAATCAAATAGTATAAGCGTCATTTTTTAAATTTATTCATTTTTCTTTTTAACTAACTTAGATAACGACAAAGACAGCTAGCAAAGTTAAGGCTGGTGATATTAAATAACTCCAAAATCCTTCATTCGGTGTTATTAACTTTTTTTAGTTTTAACACTGAATTTTCTATTAGATAATTTTTTTAATAGATTTATTTAATTTTTTAAATTCTTAAATTGACACTGTGTTAAAGGGATTTTTCCTTTTAAGCAGTTTAAAGAAACTTCCGAAATTGCTTCATTTAAACATATTTTAGCTTTATATTATAAAATATTGCTTTGTTTTACATTTTTTATTTTATTTAGTTTAATAAAATATTTTTTACACAATAATATTTTCTTCATTTTTCTTACAATAAATTATCGATGGAACTTTCGTTTCTATCACCTTTGTTCCAACTTTAAATTCAACTGGAGTTTCTTGATTTAAGTCTATCATTAAGTATGAATATGTTTTTAAATCATTGGCAACTTTATAAGAGTAAAAAATGTAGTTGTCCTGTCCCCCACAAATTTGATTAGCCAATAATCTAATTTGCTGCACATCGCGCGGATTTTTCATTATAATAAGGTAGTTACTGTTAAGTGAAATATCATTATTGAATTTACTTTTTGGAATAAAATTTTTTATTAGTAAAATAAAGGTGATATTTCTATGATGACTATATTTAGTAAACAAATCACTTATTAATATGTCATTCATAAACACATGCATATTATCATCAAGTATTTTTATATTATTTTTATTCTTATTAAATAATTTCAATAAATTTTATGTAACTTTTTTTAAAAACTCAATTTTAATTTCATTTAACTTCGGCTTAACACATACTGTGAACCATACAACTCTATCAAACTTATTTTTAAATAATTTTGCTGACATTAATAACTTAACAACAAATGTTGTTTTGCCGAATTCAGATGGTCCATAAATTAACCATCTGCTAGCAGTTTTAAACTTTACATCATAAATTATACTGTAATTAGGTATTAATAGATATAAATACAAAATAAATCTGTTTTATGCTTTATTTGGAACACTTTTTGCATTTAATTATCTGACATCCCAAACAATCAATGACGTCATGTTCTTCAGCATTATTATTCTCATTTAGAATTCCATTATTTGTCTTTGTATCAATATTTTCATCAATATTGTCTGGATGTCTAAATAGTTGACATGTTTTAACGTAGAATAATCTTTTGTAGAATTAAAACACCAAGACAATTTCCAGAAATAATTTTTATATCATTATTTTAATGATTAATAATGTTTATTCCAATATATTCAATAACTTGTCCATTTCTATTAAGAATTTTGAAACCAATTCAGGATGAATTTCAATTCTTCCAAAGTAGTTATTAGACAATTGTATTATCACATCAGTAAAGATTTTTTCTCTAGAATTTTTCCTAATAACATAATCATGAGCAGAAAATAATTCAAATCCAGCTAATCTTCGAGAACTTTGTTGGAACTTTAACAGTACTTGAAGCCTTTTCAAAAAATAAAAAATTCATCTTTACTTCTTAAAATAAAATTTATAAATGGGAAAATCTGTACAAAATTGAACTTTATATAATTCTAAAAATTTATTAAATACCTTAATTCTAGAAAAAGCTCTTAAAATATCATATTTTCATTAAATTTAATTTTATTGTTAGTAATTACTTTCTACATATATCAAAATCTGTAATCACATAAAAAATTATAGTAGGTAAATTGATTTGGGATTTGTCCTAAAAGAACATGAGTTTAGTCGAATAGAGAAACATTTGGAAAACGATAAATTTGAAAAACATTTGAGAAATTATACATTTTTGAAGTTCTCAAATATCAAATAGGAAATATTAATCAAAAAATGTCCGAAAATTTTATATAGTGATGATTACATACTTAATTTTATTTTTGTGTGAATTCAAATTTTAACGACAATGCTTTTTATGTTAAGTAAATATTTGGATTAAATAGTTAGTTTCTAATCTGAAACATCATTATTTGTACTTTTTCTTTAAAAACTATTTTTAAAATGTTTTTATTAAAATAATTTAGCATTATGATTAAGAACATGCTTAAGTATAAATTTTTCTATTACATTCAGATTAATCTATGCATAAATATAAAAATATCACAAAAAATTCCCAATTGATGAATTTATTATTGCAAAACTATAAAAATTTGGAGATTTTTTTTGGTCACTACTTTTGCTCGCTCTTCCGATTTACTACAATTTTATTTTTTATTTAATATATTTAAATCTATGTCGCTTAAATTCTTTGAAATGGCATATTCATTTTTCTAGAATGGCATATAACGTTTTTAAGAATGGCATATTCAGTTTCCTATTTCGATTATAAAAATTTTCACAATCTTTCGTATTGTTTTTAGTTATAGTAAAGTTATATTGTTTGTATTAACACATGTCACAACATTCCATAATGTTTGAATCAGTATATTTAAATATTCAACAACAAAATTATTATCTAAACAATTCACTGTTGCTGACCGAAGAGAAAAAATGTCTTGTTGGCCAGTTCCTTCCGTAGCTTTTCATTATCTTCAATTAATGTCTCATTCCATTTCATTAAACCCTCATTATCATTCATAAGGTCCTTTATCATCCTTTCCTTACTTCTACACGACATATAATCTATACATCTAAATTTTTCGACAGCATTATTTAAACTATTAACTCGTTTTCTATAATTTCTCCGAGCCTCATATAGTGTTGTCCGGCCGCTTAGGTTCCTCTTTACCGGTCTCTATAGCCTGTACTTCCTCCTCGATATTGACATTCCCGTTAAGCTGGTTCGCCGTGTCCACAATAGTTTCTTCACTCCCTTGTACCACTACCTGACTCTCATCTGCATCATAGTCATGTTCATTTTGTGTCGTGTCAAGTATGCTGTGACTTAACTCATCCTTTATAACAGCATAAGCCTCAATATTATCATCATTATTATCATCAGTAATCATGTTCAAAAATTTCATATCAAACGTATCAGACCTCTAATACGGCATCGCTATAGCTTTACATATCATATTCCATTCATCATCAATATTCAATTCATTAAAATTATTCTCATTTGTTTCATCCATTTTATTATTAATCAACATGTATCTTCGGTGTTTAAGTGCACACCGCCAAGCTCTTCACTCACCCTTAGGTACACCGCTTTAAGTCAGTGTCGTCACTGTTTGTCTCCAGCACTGCTACTCGACCCACTGGTACCGACACTATTTCTGTCACCAGCACTGCTACTACTACCGTAACCTCGATTGATTTTCTGACCGAGCAGTTGAATGACAGACCGATTGAATAACCGACAGATTGTTTAACAGACCGATTGCTTGGATGATTGATAGACCCTATGACAGACCGGATGACAGGCCGATTTACACACAGACCGATTGACACGCAGACCGATTGATAAGCTGTTGCCACACCCAAACTATAACGCCAAAACCTTTCCCCTCTCTCCGAGCCCCGATATTATCGCCAACTGTTAACGCACCACTGCTACTCGCTCTCGTTATTAATGCCACCAAAATTCGTGTAATTAAATTCTTTGACTCCGTTCACCTTCACTACTCAGTCGCCGCTACTCCGCCAATATTACTCGCTGACCCCCAGTACCGCTCGCTAACTGCTCTGCCACTTGATACTACACACTGCCAATTCACTATTACCGCCACAGTTTCCCAACATAATTTATACTTTAACGCCACCACCAACACTACTGTCTTAAATCGTTAATAAGCCTTACAACCTACTACCTCCGCCAATCCTTTTTCGACTGTACAACTACTTCACCTGATTATTATTACAAGTTTTAATGTGTCCACCGTAAGACTCGTTCCACCGTTCTCCAAAATAAGTGCCAAAATATCGATAATAGTTTTAAATCAAAATTCGCTTCGGATATACCACCAATAATTATAGCTCTCCTGTACTACAAATCCCGTTTTCAGTTACGCATAAATCCTCCACATTATCAAAATTTTACCACCGAATTCGCCGGCGGTTTTTTATGGACACAAACTGAATTCAACTTCAATTTTCTAATTGCGTTTATTTCAAGTACAAAATTATAATTAATTCACTTTTCAAATCTCATATATTTTACATTAAAATCATAGCTATTCTTATGACTCATATCCTTAGTCTTTCATTATTACAAAACATTTATACAACATTCCATATTTTTATCACAATAAAGTTATAAACTAAAATCAAACAAATTCCCAATGTCTATAATATTTAAAAATTTTTTATTTAAATTCTATTACGATTTCTATTCTTAACTTTAGAATAATTTCGATTCTATTCCAAATCCGTTTAATTGGAATAGGAATCGAAAATAATTTTCGATTCTAATTTCTATTCTAAAGAATTGAAACAACACTAGTTATAAGCAATTATAGAAAAGGAATATGGCATTTCAAAGAAATTAAGCGACATTTAAATATATCAAATCAAAAATAAAATTAAAGTTAATCGGAAGAGCGAGCGAACGTAGTGATCTATAGACCAAAATAAATCAGACTGAATAAAATAACATCCATATATCCAAAAATATTAATACAAAGTCAGATATTATGACCGTTACGATATTGTTTTTTATGAAAAAGCCTACTATCTTGAATTTTATAGAATGTTTTAGATTTATAAAAGTCCCAATTTTTCATGAATAGCCTACTTTTAATGTATCTACATACAAATAGACGGACAAAGTCAAATCCATATATCTGACAATTTTCTATAGAAGTCAGATAAAAAATATTATTAATAGCTGACAACATCTGAAATTATGAAAAATAATTGCACAATAAGTTGACATTGAGATAAGTGTCTGACCACTTGGCAGCTCTGAAACCCAAATTCAATTACTCATTTATTTCATTAAAGTGAGATGAAAATTAAATTTAAAAAATTCAAAATTCTTAAAATTATTAAATTAATTTATTTTACCTTATTTCAATTTTTAAAGACTTGTAGTTTCAAAAAACGTTGAGTATCCAAAATATAAAAACATTCTTGTCGTAATATTGGAAAACTGCTTGAAGTAGGAACAGTTGGTAAAAATATATTGTTTGGATTTATACGAATGATAAATTAATTAATTGTAAGAGTTGGAACAGGCAATTTGTTTATTGCAATTGTTGTTGTAGAAACTGACGGACAGATAGACATTGTCAAATCCATGATGTCTACTTTTTTTTTAAAAATGAGCTAAAAAGTACTATGGGTCGCATTGAAAAAATATTTAAGTAATGTTCAATAAAACAATAGAGATTTATGCGTACGATAAATAGTGCTGCCAAGTGGTCAGCTTTTTAGCTTACGGTCAGCTTTTCGGGTAAATATTTTTGTTCATGTCAGCTGCTGTCCGCTAAACATTATAAATTTTTCTAATTGAAAATGTTAAGTCTCAGCTTATGTTAGCCTGAAATTACTGAAATTTTAGAGATTGTCAGCTAAAAGGTTCATTGTCACTTGGCAGCACTAAAGATAAAAATGAAATAAAGTTTAAACATAATTAGATTAGGTAAGTAAACATTATAAATGACTCTTCTTCCAGAAATCGCCTAGAAAAAACGGACGCGTAAAATTACTCTCTAACGGATAACGCTTACTAAAGAAATACGAAATAGTCAATGTATATAGATGTTTTGATTACAAAGACACTATTGATCAAGTGGTTTAATCCTTCCTTCACAAAATAAAGAAATATATTTCTTGAATTAATGAAATTTCTGAATTCAGACCATTTGTAATATTAATGTTTTTGAAACTATATATAATTCTTTTATTTATATATACTTTTAAAGTTTAAGTTAATTCATAATTTTGAAATTGATCTGTTGGAATTATGCATATAAATTTTCTCTGGTTGGAGTTCATAATTTTACGCAATCAAAATTGAAATTATAATTAAATTTAAAAGTAAAATACATTTAAAATTAAAATATTAAACGAAAATTAAAGTAAAACAAAATAAAAATTGAATTATAATAAACACTACTATTTTTATGCAATTGGGGTTTAATAACACTTTAAAGATTTTAAAGATTTTAAAGATTTTAAAGGTTTACTCTTGTTTATTTAAGTACAGGTAAAAAAATCGCTATCTCACTGAAAACAAACTGGAATTTTAACAATAGATTTGTATTTATTTTTTCCAACAATTACAGAAAATTTGTTCTAAATTATATAAATAGTTATGAATATTATAACTAATGTGTCATTTAAAGAATTTGTAATTATTTGTTGTAAATAAACATTTTAAACACCAAAAATGTGTTTTTAAATTGATTTATTAATATAAATATATCGATAATCATGTTTTTTTGTTATATTCCAATTGATAACAGATTCTAAAATCAGTTTTAATGGGAATACTATGTTATTTTCTGGGAATACCGCCGAAAGATACCCATTTTTATGCTACTACCGTGTGATAAAAAGAATTTTATAAAAAGTGACAAATGATTATATATTAGTTTTGTCTTGTCTCTGTTATTGCTCTAAACGTTGATAAATGAGCAATATTATCGCAATTATATGATCACAATCGAATATTAACTTAATTTTTAATTTGCGTTTTTAATATATAATCATTAATAACAAATTTAGTTATATCTATATATTGTTTATAATGTAAGATAATGTAAATATAATAATATAATAAAAAAACGGCTTCATTGGCTCAACAATAATATGCAAATAATAATATATTATATTAATAGGTCTTATTTATTAATTTTTAACAGTTTTTTCCACAAATATACTGACTATAATTATAGACTAGTGATTGGTAAAACTCATCTTCAGCTGAGCTGAGCAAAAAGCTAGATTTTTCTTTGATTAAATGAGTTTAAAACTATTGATTACAAAATATCAATATAATTTTCTATGAACAAAAAATACCTGAATGCAGATGATATGCCTTATTCATTTTTAGGCGAACGAAGTACTTTTTCAATTACTTAACATATAATCTTTGCTTTCTGACTTGGAATCGTTTCAAAGATATTAAAACGTGTCAGTCGATCGACAATAGTTATTCCATAAAGGTTTCCAAACTTTGACCTCAAAAGCGGAACAAATTCATCACAGTTGAGACAATAAAATGGCGACAAATCACATGGTTTTATCTGACCAACACCATAGGGAAGAAGTGTCCGAACTTTCGAACGTTGACATCAAACAGTTTGAGATATGAGCTCTAATTTAATTTCTTTTGTATAGCCACCAATTCTTGCTATTAATTAATTGCTCACATTTATCGAAGCCTACCTGACTTGAATTGTCATGAAATACCTTTAAAATCACATCAAACAAACTCTTCGGTATAATTAGTTGAAATTTCGAGTTCTTTTTTTAAATATTTTTCGGTTTGTGTTACAGACGATTAAACTCATCAACACAAAATCATTTCATTAAATTATTTTATGTTAGGTCTTAAATAATAGCTTGGCTACAATTCTAATACAGTAGACATCGTTTTGTTGCGCATTAATTTTGCAATATCAATAGTATTACCAACGATTTTCTCTTCATTAATAGCGTTAAAAATGGCTTTAATGTTCTCTAAATTGTTCATTAATCGCGAAAATATTGTCCTTTCCTTTGATATACCCGTAAAGACACGTAAATTAACTTAGAATTGCTTCATAACGTAATCTCCAATGATTGTTTGACGCCCTCAACTTATTAAGGCTCTCAAGGGGCTGGTGATCGGTCATCACTTTGATGTGTTAACATATTAAATAGTTTTAAAACTTCTTTACTGCCACAATGATGTCATGAAGCTCCAGGTCAATGTTGGCAAAGCTTATCCAAACTTTCGGTCATTATTGTAGGCGTATAATCCGTTTTTTTTTTGCGTTTTCAGCATGGTTTTATCATTAGATAATTATGTAAATTTAGGAAATTTTACAATATTCAAAGATTTAATAATAAGTTATAAAGAAGTTTTAAATAAAAGTTACCTCAAAAAATTTCTACATAGAATGATCTAAATTTAAAAATGGATTTAAATATATTATTGATTTACTGGTTTTGTTCCCATAATAAATATACACTTTAAAAAACTTATAATTAACAAAAAGTTAAATTAGATTACTATTGTAATTTGTATGGTTAACAACAGATAAATTAATTCATAAATATTAAAGAAAGTTTTATTTTCATTAAAATAGAATTCAAATCTTTTTTTAAATTTAATTTACTGACTTTTATGTCAAAAGAATTTCAAAATGTATTCTTGAACTTAAAAATATTTCAATAAGACAATCTTTATTAAGGAATTTTAATGGATTTCTATTACAAAACATTGAAATTTCTTAATAAAAAAGTTGAAAAAAATTAGGGTAGGGAAGTGTAGGGTATGGTAGGGTAGGGTAGGGTAGGGTAGGGTAGGG
>JAQIVF010002259.1:0-11479 GCA_034698365.1 Steganacarus magnus | reverse complement strand
ATATGGATTTGGGATTGTCCGTCCGTCCGTCCGTCCGTCTGTCTGTCTGTCTGTCACGCTCTCTCTCTTTTCCGTTGTTAATTAATTGTTATAAATTAAAAAAAAGTTATTGAAATTATTGTTGACATGGTTGGGGAATTGACAATTGGGTTAACTGTTATTTAATATTATTAAATATATAAGTATATATAAATAAGTTATTATATAGATTGTTATTTAAATTAAATTAAATTAAAAATTTTTATCAATTCAAAAACAATAACAAAATCCACGGCATGGGAGAACTTCTTTAAGGATCTGAGGATGCATTTATTTGTTAAATTTAGATGTGAATTAATAATAATAATAATAAGGCAATATTTTATTAATACTTTTAACAAACAATTTAACTTTTGTTATTAAATTTTATCAAATCATTATAAAAATAATTATAATACTATTACGCGCTGTTTCTATTTTGCTTTCTTAACAAAAAAAAATGAAAACAATTTTTTTTAAATTGAGATAATTATAACTTAACGCTCACACTAAACACTAAAAATGTAAGCAACAGATATAATTAACAGGAAAAAAATTCTATTTCTAAAAAAAGAAAGATGTTATTTACAGAAAATGATATCACTATATCTTTAAAAACTATTTTAGAGAAAAAAAATTATTGAAATTCACATTCCGTCACATTTAATGTCTCAAAACTAAGCACTGTATATGTAAGCTAAAAAACAATATTATAATTATTAGATGCTTAAGTGCTTTCCTCTTCTTCTTATCAAATATAAGTAATTTATAAAAATAGCAGTGGAAGTTATTGTTTTTGGCAAATCATTTGATTTTTTGCCCATATTTTAAAGAAATATTTAAAATAGCGTTGTGTTAAACGCTTTGCAAACTAAGCAATTATTAAAAACACTAATTAAAAATATATATATTTCATTTGTAATATTATCTATTGTTTTTTAATACATTAGCAAAAAAATTCTTATTATTGTAATATTTATTTGTGCATCGATATTATTGTGGCCATAATAAGTACGATTGCAATGATTATGAAATGATTAAAGCCTTAAGCATAAACACTGCCAATTATTACAGTATAATAATAAATAGGAAGCGCACCGCTATTTATAAATTTTAATAAATATGTATTAAAAGAAGTGATGTTTTAGTACTTGGTTTGTGCCGTACAATAATTTTAAGAGAACTCAATTTTGAACTTTTTAAAAATGATGCACTTTTAAATAAAAAATGATTTTTAAAAAATTTATGTCATCTCTATCTCTGATTCGTAGATATTAAATAATTAAACTTTCATATATTACGATAAACCAATATTAAGTTCATTCCAGGATTTTTGTTATTTTGAGCAATTCTGTGTTGATTTAACAAAAAAAAGTAGCAATTCTATCATAGTTGGTGTAAATGTATTGCTGTGTTTGAAAAGCTAACCACAAATGAAAAACCTTTTTTCGAAATTAGTGTAATTGTTCACTAAGTTTTAATGCAATTTTGTTATTAAAGACAGGATGAATTGGATCAAACTGTCTTTTTTCTATTTATATTTATTTATTTATAATCTTTGTATAATTTATTATGACGACACACGCTAACCGCTTATTTTAATAAGAAATATATATTGTTTTTGAAAATTATCTCTCTCTCTCTCTCTCTCTGTAATATATTCTAAATGGTTATAATCTTTTTAATTTTGTTACCAAAACAAAGCATTTGCTGAAACTCTAATCAGATGACCTTTTATTTTAAAATGATAATTTAATTTGATTTTTAAAATTTTTCAGTTTCTTTATTTTAATAAGAGAAGTTTTTTAGTGAATTTTTGAGATTATAAAGTTTGCTAATAATTTATTGCTGCTTTATTTAATCAATTATACATATAAATTATTTTTATTCTTTAAATAATTGGTAACGTCTAATAAGTCCTATGTAATGTCTTATGAAGTTGTTTATTTTAAGTACTGACACATATTAGTAAATCTAGTTTACCAAAAAATATTAGCAAACACTTCAGACCTTACAATAAATTATTATGTTTAGTATTAAAAAAATCTGAAATAAATTTTCATTTTGTTAGAGATTCCGCAAATTGTGCTCTAAATAACTTATTTTATTATACATCTGTCGAGTACTGACTAATTATTGTCAACGAATCACTATTTTAAAAACTATTAGTAAAGCCAATAATTTGGGCACAAATATGTTCATAGCATGCAAACTCGCATTTTTGGATCGTTTACATATAATATGAAAAAAAATTGCACTAAAAATTTGATTTTTATATCATATCATTTCCCTTATAAATTTCAATTTCGATGCATATTTAATAAACAAAACAAAAATAATTCATGCAAATCTCTTAGTTTTAAAAAATTTATAGCACTTTAAGCAATCGAATTATGAAATTTATTTAGACTAATATTTATTATTATTATTGTTGATCTCATTTTTGTTTTTTAACAAATATTATTATTAAGTCATTTTAAATAGTTTACTTGACACACAAACAGTTTAGAACAAACAAATAGATTAATATAAATATATGTTAAGTATTTATTTAGGAATAAAGCATTTTAAAAAAATTGTACTATGAATTTTTATATATTCATTAGAAAATCTTCAAATACGGTTAGTGTGTAATATTTTAATTCATTGTTTTTTGGTTAAATTGGTTGTCGCAACTTTTTTGTGGCTGCTCTACATTATATAACTTATATAAATATAATTTAATTTTTGATTAATTTAATAATGAAAGTATTAAAATAAATATTTAAGAATCGCGCACTTTGTAAAAATATAAAATAGGTACGAATTGTAAAAGTGCCAAATTAATAAATTTAATAAAATAATTAAAAAGTTTATATTTTATGAATTGAATTCATTTTATGCTTTGGGTTTTATCTGTTAGTTAAGATGTAATCGATTTTTTGATCTTCAGAAATTTAAAAAAATATTTTCACAATATTCGATGTGAATTTTCATCTACTCTTATTGGTTTCAAAATCCTCATGTATAACAATTTTTTGGTAAGATTATTGATAGATCCAAACCCCAGAAATTTTGGAAGATCAAGGACAGAAAAGACTGTAAAATTTTTAAACATTTTTTAAGTTGGAAACTTATCTTTTGGAAAATTTGGTTAAAAGCCATAAAATTGTTTATTATTTATGTCACAGACCTTGGGACTCTTTGAGGTATGGATCCAAGTTAAAGTAATGTATAGTGAGTTCTAGTAAAGTATAGTAATTCAAGTTTATTTAGGGTTTTTGAGATTAATTTTAGATATAATTATTTAACTGTTAGAACCGAACCTCGATACTATACTATGCCGTAGAATTTACTTCACCTGTAACATTAAAAAGAATATTATTTTACACGCTAATAGTAAACATCTTTATAAGCATAGTTACACAATGTCTAAACCTTTAGGGGTCAGCTCTATAGAATCTTAAATTTCTTGGGGTAAACTCATTGGATTTAAACAATTTTTCAATTTCAATTTTTTTTAGTAGGGCTATCAATTCAATTTATCATTGGGCAAGAACTCCTACGGTAGTGTAACTATTTAAAGTTAATTGTTTCGTGCTATTTTGGTATAGAACTGTTTTAATCTTTCGTGATTAAAAATAATGTTTCAATGATAAAAAGTTTTAAATTTTTAAGTTTTTATTTTATCTCTTTAAAAATTCTTTTGCTCAATTTTTAGGTGTGTAGAAATATTCTGTTTTATTAATCAATGTCATTCGCAAAATTTACTTTCAAAAGAAATTATTATTTCTAAATGTGGCAATACATTTGTGATTCGGTGATAATTTGTGCGATTTTTAACGTTTAAAGGGAAAACTTAATTATAGTCTACTGCTATATTCTGTCATCTATTTTAGATAACAATGACGTCATTTATGTGTTATATAACACAATACTATTATCTCAATCAAACAACAAACCAATCATTTGATAATATATGACCAGAAAGTGATAATCACTATTACATAATCACACATTTGAATGGACGCTCACGCGGACACGGACTCCACTCGAGCCACAAATATGATGGAGAATCTGAATTTGGATGAGGTATTAATGAATAGAGTGTTAATAAGACTCGATTCGTATATAACTATGATATATTCATATATAACTCTGATAGCAATATTTTGGTGCATTACCTAAAATGGTAACACACTGTATATACAACTATATACTAATTCGTATACCAATACCAACGAATAGTGAACACCTCCAACACATCTCTCGCACAGAACTGTAGAACCGTTTCACTAACACTTCACTAAATTTTTAGTTTTGATTCGTTAGTTGTCGTTGGTTTAGTGTTAGATAGTATTTTAGCGGTATATACAGTGCAGTGTTATAGTGTGCAAGTATTTAGTCTATCTGTACATTACAACAATACAGCGGTGTATTTATATTTAACTTTCAGAGCTCGTACGACACAAATTCAATATACGAACCAATAACTCCTCGACCTTCCAGTCAGTTGTCAAACAGATCTACATATAGCACTGTTAGTGGCGTGTCGTCGCTGTACTCTTCCGGTTACTATCCATCGAGCAGTAGATCACGAGCAGTGGTTCCACGACGCATACAATCTGTGAACAAACAAGCGATCGACAAGGAAGCAGAAGTTGATCACTTGACTAATCTGTTAGTTCAAAGTATGGAAAACTCTTCCGATCCTGACTTTTTTGGTGAGTTATATCACTATTCATATTAATTGATTGACTAATTAATTAATTGTTGAGATGTTTATTGTTGAACATTTGCTATTATTGTGTTACTATTATTATTGTTATTGTTATTAACACAACACAACACATTCATCACTCAATAACGTTGTCGTAAATGTCTTAATTGTTTTATTTATTTGTTTGATGTCAGTGTCAGTATCAGTATTGAAATACAATGCATATGACAGTTATATGATATTGCGTGCACTTTCGTGACCAACGGTTTTATTGGAGTTTTCATTTATGCTTACCGTTAATCATATACTGAATAAAACTATTATATATCAAATGTCGCTTTCAGTTATCTCAATATTATATATTTCTGTCGCAATTATTTTTTTCTGTTCGCTGTTCGCTTCTTATTAAAATCTATTTGTCTATAAATGTATAAAATAACAAGTATTCTTTGCTTTTATACTTGCTTTCCATTGCTGACATGCATACAGGAGGAGAATCACCAATCATAGGTGAAAACCATATATACTATATCTTATTGTGTATATCTTATTGTGAATATATTCGTAAAAAGTGATGTCTTGTAGAACTAAAATACTGTGAAATACTATTATTATATTAGAATATAATCAATTGTTATAATTTATTGTTTATTTTTGCTCTTGTCTTCAAAACTATTCTAGGAATGTGTCACTCTTGTGGCGAGAAAGTGTTAGGTGAGGGCAGTGGATGTACTGCTATGGAAAAGGTTTATCACATTCAATGTTTCACATGCCATATATGTCGTAAGTAATTATATATCGCAACGAATATTTTCGCTTTTTTTATTTTTTGCTAACATTTCAAAAGAGCTATTTAACGAATGTCATTGAAGTCGTGTACTGTGACTAACAATAACTTGTAGATATTTATGTTATCACGTTATAAGAAAATATGTTTATTAATGTTTTGAGCGCTATGTCATCGCTTTTTTCAGATTATTAAACAATTCAGTATTAATTAGATTTTTTTTCAAAGCTCTTTGCAAAATTCCATTTTGACATAATTTACAAATTATTTTAAAAGTGTGATTAAAAGCGTTTTAAGTAATTTATAATATTTTAAAGATAAGTTTTTAAATTTTAGTTCCCATTATTTCTCCAATTATAGTTACAAATAGCATTTTGTAAATAACAAATTTTGTGTTGTAAATATGAGTACAAGATAAAATAAGATAAAATAAGATAAAACAATTTTACAAAAAAAAATAAAAATATCAAAAATATGTTGTTTAAATAATGATTTTGCAGTTAAATTGAAGAAATCCTCAATTTTGAGTTTTTAAAACTTGGTTTTTCAAGGTATTAGTTTTGAATTTTTATTTTCAAAAGTTAGTATAAAAACAATTTTTTATTACAGAATTACGTCAAAAATTTCTAAATTCTTTACATTAAAAACACGGAAAATGCATGAATGCTTATAGAAAAGGTATTTTGTGAATGACTATGCGTACAAAATTATTTTCAATATTTAATTTAAAAATTTCAATACAAATTATGAATTTATAAATATAAATATTTAAAATTTTTAGTCGCCAAAACTACATAGATTGTATAAACTTTAACCTTAAAATATTTAATGAATTTTGGTTAACTATATATTTTGAAATTGTTACACAAATTATAAATTGAAACTATTTTAGGAGTAAATTTGAAAATTTGTCAGATTTTCCCAATTTTCGGTGTTAAAATCTAATAGAGAAATTGCACCTAAACTTTTTAATAAATTTTTTAAACAAATAAGCTTAATATTATTAACCACTATTTAAAGAGCTTAGCTAAAAAATTTGAGAATTTGCCATATAAACAAAATTTTATAAACAACTTTATTATTTTATATGCAGCCTTATTATATATAGTAATTATACAGTAGAATGTGTTTTTAAGTTTGGTATATTAAGTTTAAGCTTTATTTACTATTTAACAATTTTTTCTAACTATGTCTTCAATAGCATAACCGGAATAAAGATTTTGCACCTCAGTTTGCACCCCACTTCTATACTTAGTAATTAACTTATTCCGCATTTCTGGAGATTAGTGGGCGCTATTCCTTTAATTCTTAAGTAGTTGTATTGCTAGATTTATTGCTAGATTTATTAACAATTTGTTAGATTTGCTGATTAAGTATTTAATATATCAGTAGAATTTGATTCCTTAGGGTTTTGTTTATTTATAACGATGATAACAGTGGTTATAATTATCTATTTAAGTAATTCGCTTATTAATTCAAGTGATGTGTAGGTTTTTAAGGCACACAACTGACTCACAATCATTTGCCAATGTATTCGCTCAAACCTAAGAATAAATTATGGTTTTAAAAAGTTAGTCTAAATTTCTTATTAATCTAAAGTTAATTGAAATAATAATATTGGCATAGTTTATAACAATTTTATTCTCAATATTGACTCGCACTCTACAGTAATATACTTTTAACTACTCTTTTTATTGTTAAACAAATAAACTCTTAACAATACCACAATATTAGGAAATGCTATTATTATACAATACATAAAATGCCACAATAATAAAATTCTATATCCAGCAGTTTTATTTATTTAATTTTTCGATGTATTAAAATTTTGTTTGTATTCCGGTTTGTACCCTATTTTAAATATAACAAAAGTTAAATTGATTCTTGAAGCGAAATGACTAATTTGATAAAATAATTACGTACAATGTGTACGTAATTAAAATATTTTTCAATTGTTTTTATTTTTGGTGGGTTTTAACTTTACAATAGTAATGACAAATGATTAATAACTTATGACCACACTTAGTAAACAGTGTACAAAAAATATTATATTTATTTCCTATTTATCAGCAGTATTTTTTTCAAGTTATTTAAATCATTCATTACAGGCTATATTAGTCTATTTAAATTAGTTTCACTATTATGCTTTTGATAACTATATTCATCAATCCTTTTTAGTGCCAACAACATTATTATTGTTTTTTTTTTGGTACAGTTATATTTATTATGAATAATTAATTAAGTTCATTAGTTTATATCGCGGGTAAATAAATAATTTCCTTTTTATTAATACTACGTAATAATAGATTAATGTTTTAGCGTGTAATTATTTCCAAATTAGCACCAATTTATTTTCTTTTTCATTGGATTATAGTCAAAATATTAACTACTGCTTGTTTATACTTTTAAAATTATTGCCAGCAATTAAGCCAATACTTAAAGCTCGGAATAAAGCTTACTTTACTATTTGTTTATTAACTCGTAAAAAACTTATTTTTCAATTTTACTTAATTTCCATTTTTGCTTTGATTAATTAATTTTTTATGTAAGATTGCAAGCATATAAAGTATTTATTTTTTTGAATTAGAAAATGGGAAAATCTCGCGTAAACAAATTCATATCTTATTGATTCTCTTAATTTTGTCGAGTTTTCGAGGCTCAAAATATGATACTCTTTTTTTGCAATTCTCTAATTTAAAATACTTACTTAGATTGATACGATTCTAAGTATAATTCTAAATATAGATTAATTAGTATGATACAATTAAAATTAATAATTGTCACTAAGATTCGGACTGCGCGCTACAATTCTGTTGTGTGACAGCATTGCACAATTGAATAACTGATTGGAACAGTGGTTGTTTCTTATTGGTATACAAATTTGTACAAAAACACAATAATTTGCATTTAAACTTCTCTCGTGAGATTCAAAACTTGCACAATAGAAGTATTAGAAGTTCATAATTTGCACAAAAATACTAGAGCTCGTGATTACGATGCAATAACATGTTTTCATTGATTAACTGCATAAAAACCTACCACACTATTATAAGATACAATCTTGTATACAGTAATTCACCTAAATATGGATTCGAAATGGCATAGTTTTTTATACTTTTCACTTTTGCCCTTTTGCTAATTTATAAATAAAATCTAATAAAGTGCACTAAAATAGTATAATAATAAATTTTTAAAGTGTATTCAACAAATCAAAGTAAAGTTTATTTTAAAAAATGTATTTCTAGACAAAGAACTTCGAGGAAAACCATTTTACGCGATGGAAGGAAAGCCTTACTGCGAAGAAGATTACTTGGTTTGACATATTTTGTAGATGTTATCTTAATTGAGTACCACTAATGTATTTCGATTGTTAGGATACGCTGGAAAAATGTTGCGTTTGCGAGAAAGCAATTCTGGATCGAATACTACGCGCCACTGGAAAGCCTTATCATCCCAATTGTTTCACTTGCGTTGTCTGTGGCAAGTGTTTAGATGGTATACCATTCACTGTGGACGCAACAAACCAAATACATTGCATCGATGACTTTCATAAGTACGTTCATTGTTCATTGTTTAGTGATTGTTTAGTATTCATTATTAATTGTGTTGTGTTATATTTAGAAAGTTTGCACCGCGTTGTTGCGTATGTAAGCAACCAATAGTGCCAGAAACGGGAAAAACTGAAACTGTTCGCGTCGTAGCTCTCGATCGCAGCTTTCATGTGGCGTGTTATAAGTGCGAGGCAAGTATTAATGGCACACATTATTGGCACACATCAACATCTATTTTATTAGCCAAACATATATGACATTCAAACTGCGCCCAAAAAACTTGAATCTTTTTTCACTGCCAAAACACGTGCAAAACATACCTTACTATATAGTTTCGAGTTATATATAACTTACATTTAGATACATTTAGTTATTTTCTTGTTTTAATCTTTAGTAGCATTTTCTTGTAATATTTCAATACAAAGCTTATCGTAGATTATTGTAAATGATATATAATTGTTAGAATAATATTATGATTTTTGTTTAGTATTATGATTGCGGTCATATGACATTAGTGCCAATTTGTGATATATTTATGACAATTTAATCGCAGTATTTATTAGTTACTTATATGATTGTATGTTTTATTTAGGATTGTGACCTTTTATTATCATCAGAAGCGGAAGGTCGTGGTTGCTATCCACTCGATGACCACATATTATGTCGAAGTTGTAACGCGAAAAGAGTGCAACAAATCACAGCTCCTTAAACAATGCTACTTTACTTCACACAATACAGTACACAATGCAGTACCGAATTTACACAATGCATTACATAAGCTTACTATACAGTGTTAACGTGGCATAAGTGTTAGTTAGAGTCAATTATTGTACATACATATGAATGGTATAATTAACACAAAAGTATCAATTCATTGAGTTAAGCATAATAATTATTATTGTAATATTAAATGAATCGATTCTAATAATTAGCAGAGATTAACGCAAATTCATAGTTAGTTTGATCAATCAATTAAATTAATTAATCGAAATTATAACACGAGAGTATTAACGCAACGCTAAACCGGTAATGATATCACATTTCTTAACAACATCTCAACTCAGTTTATAAAATAATATTATATATTAATTAAATATATATATATAAGTAAAATTATAAACTTAACACCAAAAATATATACACATTTTTAAACGTTATATTATGATGTAATATCAAATTATATTATTAAAATCAATAAAATTATATATTTTAAAATAGAAGTTGTTTACGTTTTTTTGTAGAAGTCTTGCGAATAAACAAAAAGTCTAATAAAGTAAAAGTTTGAATTACGTATGAATAATAATAAACCTTTACTTTGAAACTTGATTTATATTTATTTCTCTTAAAAGTTCTATAAAATATGACTGAATTGAAAGGAAAGAGAGAGAGAGAGAGTGTGTGTGTATGTTTTGAATGTGCATCTATTTTTTGATTGAAGGTAAGGGGATAGCGCGAACGCTGTTCCCCCGCTACCAAAAATTACACGCCCCATCTAGTCCATTTTGGAGTAGTGGCGGGATTCATCACAGCCCGAAGTGCAATGGGCCAGACTCGACCCGAGGCCGCCGTCTTCTTGATCGCGGCAGACCCGGCGCCAGGTAAGTATGAGTTGCTTACTGCTATGCTCACCATATCACTGCATTCATACCTCACTTATTTACAGTTTTTAATTATTTCATATATATTTTCAGCTTATTATTTGAATTAATACTCCAATAGTAATAATTTAGTCTTAATTATCTTTATTTTCTTCGTATTTTTACGTAAATAATTTAAAGAATTGTTGTGATTATAATAGTGAAAAATTAAATTTAAATCATTTATTAAGAAGTTGTTCGCTTAAAGACAATCACTACAGTTAGATATATATTACGTTTGTTAAATTACGAATGGGGTCTGAGTTTCATTTCTCTAGAAAGCGTTAATTATGGATAGTGTTATGTTTACTCTATTGTTATTAAAGATGCCAATGGTTCGAATTTTCGCGAACCAGACCAATCAAAACCATTAATTTAAAATTAGGACCAAACCAACCCAAACCGTAAAGTTTACACTGCAAACCAATCCGAACCAAACCAAAAACATTATTAAACCATTAAACCATTAAACCATTTACATTTTTTATATCAAATTTATATCTAATAAGATTATGTATAACATCTTAGATAAATTTAAAAAATCATTTTAAATTTCATTAAAATTTTATTTAAACGAAATATTAATAAAATATATTTTTTAATATGTTTTTTTTGTAAAAAAATTGCAATTTTGCGGTTAAAAAAAAGTAGTTAATGGTTTAGTGGTTTAATAATGGTTTTTCATTCCAAAACCTATACAAAACCAAACCAAAAAAATTTTACAAATTGAAACCAATCCGAACCAAACCGTAAACCAATGGTTAAAACCATGGTTTAACCATTACGA
>JAQIVF010002258.1:0-11483 GCA_034698365.1 Steganacarus magnus | reverse complement strand
TTTACTTTTTAAAAACTAAATTAATACCATATATGATCATAAAATTGAGACATTATGAAACTTAATTCTTGCTTTAAATTAAAAACATTATTATAAACAGTGATGCAATATGATAACGCTCGAGCGTCAATATTTATTTTTATAGAGAGCGCTATCGTAAGTGCCAAGACTGTGCAATCACTGGTTATAAATAGTACTTCATTTATTTAATTCCTAAATTAGTTTAAATCAGTGTTTATATCTCGATCAGATAAAAATAAATTCTAAATGATGATTTTAGATTTCTAACTGAAAAAACAATATATGACTTTAAAGACATCTAAAGATATTCCGAAAATTTAAAAATCTAGTTTAAACGTCAAAATTTATTTTCTTCAAAAAATAAAATTAAACAAAAGTATTTTGGAATTAAAAATATTGTATGTAAATAATTCTAAATCTATATGTAAATTTAATGTTATTTGTTGCTAGTGTGACCAATTCTATAAAATAAATTCCTTTAGATTTGTAAAATCTTCAATAATTTTACCGTAAGATAACCGAGAGATTTTTTTATGAAAGAAACCACATCTAAACCACAGTTATATTGTAAAAATTGCGGTTTGATTGACATTTGAATAAACTTTAAAAGCATGTTTACAAAATTTCGAAATTGCTATAATTAAATAATGAGAGCAAAATTAGTTTTTCTAAAAGTGTATTACGATTAATTTATCATTTAAAACAAAAAAATAAATTTATAATTATTTAATCCAATCATAAAACTCAATAATTAATAGTTTTTTAATAATCTAAAATACATTAATAAATCAAAACTGTTTTAAAATATTAAACTTTTGGTGTATTTTTAATATATAAAAACATTTTACATATTAATTTAAAATTATTTCTTAAAAAATGTGTTATACTCGGACATTTGTCAGTACGCGAAGTCAGTGACGACTAACCCGAAACGTGTAAAACTAAAACTATTTTCGTTTATCACTCATTAATTTCTCATTTTAAATAATTATTTGTATGAGTCATTTGGCTCAAGTATTATTTGTTTTGCAAGTTTTAGTTGACTCAATTACTAATTTTGTTTAATGATCTAAAGATCAATTATAGAGTGCACACTCTTATAAACGTTCGCTCAATGTATTTTATATATTATAATCACTTTATGTTTTGTTGCCGTTTAGAGCGGTTGTAATAGTGTTCAGCTTGGAGTTTTTGTAAAAGTCTTAACTATAAACGTTAAGTAGTATTCCTTATTTTAAATAAAATTAATTTTGGCAAACAATACAAACGTGCATTTATTCCGTAATAATTGTTTTATTTAATTATTTATTAAATCCAGTATATCGTTACAAACGCGATCTCAACTGTAAAGTTATTATATATAAAGTCACATATCATTTGCATATCACTCATATTATCGTAACATCGATTGGCTTAGTTCTGTTCCCAATCAAAGCGTACACAAATTTCGTATATACTAAAATTGAAAGTGAATTTTTTTTAAAAAATTGTTACCATCTAAAACAATGAGGTATTTACCAAATAAACCTTGAATTGAATAAAAAAATTTGATAAAAATATCTAAAGGCACGTACCACTCTAATGCCACTTTTTGTATAATTATTTTAGTAGATTTGCATTTTGTTAAGGTTATTTTTGTATTTTCGGAATATATATCTAAAAAGTTTTTATAATTTTATTTCCTTGTATCCTTTAAAAATAATTTTAAATAATTTAAAACTAGTGTTGCTTTAATTTTATTTTTTGAATTTCATATATATTTCGACTAAAATTTGAATTTAAATTTATTTTACTATCGATCTAATGAAATTCAAATCATTAATTTTTTAAGTTCAGTTTTTTATTTCGTGATTTAAATCTACACACATATAGCAAGAAAAACAGAATAAATAGTTAATAAAAACTTCAAAAACAATATTACATTTAATAATTAGGAAAATATTTTAAAGAAAGTATTTTTAATATTAAATTTAAAATTTTTTCTACTACGATAAACATAAAAGAAATCTTTATCATTATCTATTAGAATAAACTGTAACAATTTAATAAAAAGCTAATCTAATATGATTTTAAAAATAATAAATTAAATTAATGGTATAAGACAAAAAAAATATGTATTGTTTTTTATATAATAAATATATTATGAAACTGAAAATAGTATAGATTTGTTAAAATTTAAGCATTTATTATAATAACTCTACTACTTTTCTTAAAAAATTTTATTTACACTTTAATATGAAATTATTTACAATTTTCATAAATAATTATATAAGTAAGTAATAAACTATTTAATAAGAATAAAAATATTTGCATTATTTGGAGTTTGCCTATTTTTTAGAAATTATAGAGTTTATAGCAATACATTCGGATCAGAATCATTTTTTAAATTATTAATTTTAATAGACCATATTTATTCTGAGACAAATAAGTTAAGTTTTATATAATAGATAAAATTAAAACTTCGTTAGTTGCTTAAAATTCAATATTAAATTCAAATTTTTAAAATATCCAAAAATTCACTTTTACACAAAAAATTAATTTAGTAATTTTAAAAAATCTTATATAAAGCTTCATAAAATTGTTTTTAATTAATGTTGGCTTTTCTAAATGCATTGAGTTTTATTCACTAATTATAATATTGAATTGCATTTATCTTGATATTTTAAATAATTTTATTTTTTCGTATGATTTTGCAAATTTAATTAGAAAATTTATAACAATTCTTTACAAATTTTAATAATAAAATAATATTCATTTTTATCAATTTTGTTTAAAATATTAAATTTATCGGAGTTTTGGATTCGTTTGATTTATCGCAAATAAATTAATATATTTATATTTTTGATTTATTTCTACACATTCCTACGTTAGACAGTATTATGAAGTCAAAAGAAAACATTGATAACACTACAACTAAGAATTATAAACATTTATTAGATGGTCGTTACGTATTTAAAAGTTATAATTTCGGAAATAGTTTCTTTTCGTCTATAAGCCTAGCATTTTTCGGTCATAATAACTTCCATCAAACTATTCGGTTATTCACTATTATATGTTTAGCAAGATTTAAAAATGAGATTTAGATCAGTTCTGAAATGTACCAAATTTTGATGCGAGACTTGCTTTATTGCAATTGGGAGGATTGGTAAACCTTTATTGTTTAGCAAATGTCGCTAAAGGTTTAAATCGAAAAATAAAAAATTTATACAAACCGAGCAGTGAAATGTTAATGCCTGACACAATATTTAACCCGAATATCGACATGCATCAACCAATTAGACTTATATGGACATTTGATAGATTTTTCCACATTAAATATGTTTCATTTTTCATTTAATTATTCATTTTTAATTTGTTTAATTATTTTTATTTAATATTTTTACAATAAAATTTACTATTTTAAGTCTAAAAGTGAGCTATCTATGACTGTGTCGGTCTTGTTTATTAACTACTTTAGTAAATTACAATAAAACATTAATATTATTAAGAAAGTAATACAGCTGAAAATTACTTATATTTTATTTAATGTAAATTTCGAAAAATTAATTTATTTATAATCAAAATTTTAAAGATTAATATCAATTGTAACCTTATATGTTTGTTAAAAGTTTTATCTCCAAAAAAACAAATTAAAATAAACTCTAATATAAATGATATTTTATAAAAGATTTTATTAATATTTATGTTGCAAATCAGTTTGACATAATTGCATAAAACTGTAATTAGTTATTAAAAATTGATAACAAAATTCTTTAAATAAACTCTTCAAAGTATTTTTGGACAATTATTTTCTTGATAACTTTATTCAGAAAAATTATTTTGCTTTTAGTATTGATTTTTAACGAACTTTTTAAGTAAATTTTGGTTATTTACACATTGCTTACACGTATTACTGAATATTCAGACTAAATAAATTTCAAAAAGTAAAAGTTGTAGATAATGTTAGTATGAGAGCTGGAAAACTATTTAAATATTTATATCACTTATAATATTGATATTTTAGCGAATAACTATATTAAAACAGATGCATAACACTGATGTAAATAAATTCGTTAATCAGGATATCAATAATTTATTGTTTGGAGACTATTCTGGTTAAAATATTTATTGTTATTTAATATTTTATTTCAAGATAGCAGGCTTTTGCGAAAAAATTGGTTATTTTTTATAAAGTATTTTCATGATAAGAGGATCTTTTAAGGAAACAAATATAAATCAATTTTAATATTCAGTCTTAATGTTTATTTTGGTGTCATATAAAATACATTGGTGTCACCATACAATTTCTGTGTTGTTTTGATAATTTTTTTGCCTTTCTGTATGTTTTTTTCCAACATACTTTTGTTCAAAGCAGAAATTGAATTTTTTTATTACAAAACAATTGAACATGTTTAAACTGACTGGTTTGATTGTTCGATAATTATAATTGTTCTCTTTGAATTTAAAACTACGTAAAACGTAATTCAAGAGCACTTTATTCTCTTTATAAATTTTATATTTAAAAAAAATTGATACATTGAACATGAAATTATCGACTTTAAGATTACAATATATTATATCAAAAAGTAATTTATATTAAGAGGGGAGCGTGCGAACGTATTGAGCTAATGATCACTAAAAATCTTAATCAATAATATAATAACATCATATCTAACAAAAATTAGTGAAGTCAGATATCATGACCGTCACAATCTTGTTTTTAGTTTAGTTTCGATTTTATCAGATGACCATATATTGCAGCAAACTCATCTTTTAAAAATTGCGCAAAAATTTTGTAAATGATGCAAATGTGACATAATAGGTGTGTTCGTGTTTTGATTAATACATATAATTTCAAAAAAATAATGGAAAAAAAAGAATTTAAATGAAATATTTTTAAATATTAAAATAAAAATAGAATTTAATTTAAACAAGATTAAAACACTCATAATATCTCTGAATTCGTATTAAATTTTTTAAATCTATTTTAGAATTGAAATGAAATTATTTAATATAAACATTTTATTTATAATATAATATTTATTTTCTTTAATAACATTAATTCTTTTACTCAGTATTAAATAATATAATAATCAGATTAGGTATTTAATAAGTAACATTTTAATTTTAATTAATTCACTGAAGAACATTTTTAGCGTTTTTTATTATTTTAAAAACTAAAAGTAAAAGAAAAAAAAGTAAAATATATAAAAAATTAAACTATTTAGTGCATAATTTTTGCTCAAGTCTCAAATTCAAAAAAAAATGTTGACATAAAACACTTTAAATCAAATTATAAGAATAAAACTATAAATTATTTTTAATTATAAATTTTATTTTCAATAAATTAGTGTTTTAAAATGATTTATGGATTTATTAAATTAGAAAATACAAAAATAATCATTTATTTTATTTTGAAATTTTATTTTTATTCAGATTTATGTAAAAAAGGAAAAAATATATTTAATAAATTTCTTACTTTTTTCTGATTGTAACCTATTTATTTGTCTCAAATATACTTATTTTATTATTTCTTATCTATATTTAAAAACTTCTCAATAATAAATTAATACGAAAGTTTTTTTCACTAAAAAGTTAAGATACAAAGCCTTATATAGTTGTTACTTTATACTAGTGTTGTTTCAATTTTATTTCGCTTTTCATTGAAATGTTTTTTTCGCTTAAGCAAAAGTGTAAGTCGAAAATAATTTCTCTATCGTTTTCGCTTTTAAAAAGCGACATAAAACCAGTTTATGTCTATAATCATTACTAAATATTATTTAGACACAGTAATAGAAACTGGTTAAATGTCATAATGGTGAAAATAAAACAAACTAGAATGAACATTATAAATGGGCTCAATTAATTTTTTATTAAATTAAATTTGAAATAATATAGAATGCAATTACAATAACATTGTTTAAAAAAATAATTTAAATGAAACAAATATAATTAATTTTTTTAGCCAATAATAAAATTCGAACAAAATTTAGAATTAAAATTAAATTTTTCAAACGTCATTCGCAGTGTCAATTATACCATTAAAATACAACTATCAATTAATGTTAAAAATCTCAATTAAACTTATTTTTTTCATTTTTTGCCAAAAAGCCTCCTATCAACTGCGCACAGACAGACAGACAGACACATCCAAAATCCAATAGCTCATTGATTTCATAGAAATAAAAAGTGAGCTAAATATTTTATTAATAATATTAACAATTTTATAGGGGTTTAAAGGTGACCAATAAAAATAAAATAATATGTTTACACAGTGTTATGGTTGACTAGGCATATGCACACTGTACACTTCAGGAGTTAATAAATGTAGTGATCTCTCATACTTAAACTTTGCTATATCTTAATATTTAGCATAAATAATGATTTTAGCATTTTTAGAAATCTTTAATAAGATTTAGGGGAGAGAGGACTATTATCTCTAGATTACTACTAGATAGGGCATGTAGTAATGCTTATAAGCTGCTTGTTTATTATTTATTTTAAAAAAATATCAAATAAGTTTCATTTAAATTGTTACATTTTCTTTAAAAAATTTTAAATTGAATCAAATATTTTTTTAATAATTTTTCAGATATATTTCAGATGTTATACACTTTATTGAATTAAGATGAGATCGAGAAAACCAACAGACTGGCGGAGATTGTCAAATCCATAAGCTCAATGAAGTTAGTTAAAAATGATACTGTAAACACTACTTTAATTTGGAAATTAATAGTGAAATTAAAACAAATATTTTGAACGTCCAAGCCAAATTATTTAAAGATTACATTCTGATTTTATATTTACTTTAATTTTTATAATGATTTACAGTTCTGATGAAAATTCTAAAATTTGTAGTTATATTAAACTCAATCAACATAGCCTACCACCAGTCAAACTCAATCCGTCTCGCGCACACAGTAATTTACACGAGGATTCAATACAATATAACTTACTTAATAATCAAACACTGATTCTAATCAAATGTGGTTAAATACTTTTATTAAATTATAATCAATAATCTATAGAGTAATACTAAAGTGCTCATAAGATACTGGAACATTAACATTCAATATCAAAGTGTGTGGTTATGAAAAAATGTTTCAAAGTTCTGTTTAACAATAGTTTCTATAGTCTGATAATAATTAGCTGAACTATACATTTGTTGGTTAATAATTTATAGTGGTTTGGGTGTCATGGTTTGTTACATTGTGTGATTAAGAAAATAAGTGTTGTAAGGATGTGTACAGTACCTATTTGATTTAAAAAAGAGCAGATTTATTTAATGAATAAATCGTGTTAAATAGAGGTTTCAATGAATTGTAGTAAATTAGTTGTGTCTAATGTTGTGGTAAAAAGATAAATTTGTTACAGATATGGCAAACGTTACATTAACTATAACCTTTCAATGAAAGCGACTCTGCGTTATTGAATATATGATATAGAAAACATATATTGATTATTTTTTCTGTTTATAATAAATATTTGAAAATAAAATGAATAAGTATCTCTTAACAAAATAGTTACATTTTTTATACTTTATAAAAATATTTTATACAAGATTATGATTAAATATGGTAAATTAAAAAAAAGAATATTCAAGATTTCTCAATACTAATTATAAATATAAAATTTTTTTGTTTTATGTTTTATATTTTTTTGGTGATTATATATTTTATATAGAAAGGTATAATGATAAATAATACGTTAATATATAATTATAATAAAAGGAAGAATATTTGAATATTAATAAGAGAATAAAATTATACTTTTTTTTAAACCATTGACGTTCACGTGAAGATGTTTAGTAGACTGTTGAATAGGATGTCTAATAATCTGGTGTGTGTAGTGTGTTGACATACGGCATGTTGGCTTTTCCGGATTTGTTCACCACCTAAGACATCACAGATGATCGAATTTGTCGTAGATATACGTTTGACTTTGCCAGTCCTTGATTTGACATCGAGAAAGCCCCGAAGTCAGTATAACGGTTTTTCCAGTAATTTTTTATCATTTCGTCGCTTGATATATTTAGAAATTCGCAGATGAAAATGATTTTCGTAACACAGAAAGTTATGGATGATCTGATTTCTTGGACCAATGGTTTGACAGAGTTATTCGAACTCGAAGTTGAACATTCTGTACAAAATGTTGTAAACGATAGTTATCAATTTTTTCTACGCGGTTTTTTTGATCATTTTTTAATTTTTTCGAAAATAGTCGGTTACCTATTCTAGGTAATGGTGTTTTGTTAATTAAGTTTTCAGCAAAAACCCGAGAATAAACGGTGACCTCTTTCAAATATTCATGAACTGTAAGAGTATCGAAATCGGTATGATCAAATAAGGATCCAAATCTTTCAGTTCTCGATTTTGGATTAGCAACTCCGTTTTTCTTTTCACGTTCTATAATTGTTTTTTATATGTCTTCAATAACAACGTTGAAAGTTAATGCTGCAAATCGTCTTAAAATTTTAAATGTTATCTTTTGGTGACATTTAGAAGATACTTCTAAGTAAGAGATCATATAATATTAAACCTAATTTCACAATCACTAAAATATAAATTAATTTTTATAAGTTGTAAGTAATAATTTGTTCTTTAAGCGTTAATTCTCGATTTAATAATAACAGATCTCTTATAAAACACACGCCTATTAATTAAAATAACTATAATAACAGGTTTTATAGTCGCGAAACTAAAAATCGAAATTCAGAAAACAGGCAAAACTACGAGTATAACAATAACTGAACAAATCAAAATAATACACTAAACTCACGGAACTTTAATGAGCAGAGGAAAGTTAGATTCCAATTCAATGAAAACCTCAACATTAATCGAACCATAGAGAGTCGGTCTAAATGTTTAATTTGCGAAACTTAAGTCATCACACCGAAACTATATTGCAAATACTAGAGAAGAAAACTCTGTTAACATTAATTATGTGATTTGGATAAATGAACAATTTTTAACGTTTGTATTTGAAAATTCTTTGAATTTATTCGCAGTGTTAATATTATTTATTTTTTGCGATCTGTGCGCAGAAGAGAATATTTTTGTTTTAGTATTCCCATTGCGAATTCTTCGGGCCAGTTTTATACTTTCATGCTGTCACTCCTTTGTAATGAAGCTGTTTTTCGATTTTCTTCGAATTTGAGACCGAGAATTTCTAATTATTCGAACCTTTATATCATTTTCTAATTGCTTGTTTATTATGTCTCATAGGTTTAGAATATACGTAAGGATTCTGATTAATTGGTTTTGCATCCCAGTATCGAGTTTAACTTTAAGTATGTTACAGGTTCCGATATTTTCAGGATTAAATGCAAATTGTTTTGAATAACAATTTAATGTATCGACAAGATCATAAATTTGACCGTTATTCAGTGCTTCGTTCATCTGTATTTCACCGCCAATCTTTCCGACGGTTTTTGAATTTTCAATAAATTTGTCACAAGTTTTTATATCTTGATTGTATGCCCAACTATAGACTTGTCCATTTAGTATGTAATTAATAACCTGATTGTTTGTAATATAGTTATATTTTATATAGTTTCCCAGTAAGTAGCTTATTTATTTACTTTCGCTTGCTATATATGATTTTGATTTGTCGTTTTTTTTGCTTAAATTTTATTTATGGCTTGTTAAAATCATGCGTTTACAACAATTGTGAAGTTTTTGAAAAAAAGAAAAATTGTTCAATGAATCATTCGTAAGAGTAATGAATTTACGAATTAATTCTAAAAAATTTTCTTCTGCACTATCTTTGAATTCATTTAAATTATCATTGAGATGGAAATTTTCAGGCAAGCTGCAATGTATATATCTGATTCTTCGCTTTTATTAAATGTAAATTATTAGTCATTGTACTCTTGAACCAAACAGTTAGTAATACAGTAATCCTTAAACATTTGTTCAGAAATTTTATACTGTTTGAAATATGGAGGTAATGGACATAAATTAGGTCTATAATAAACCTGAGTGGTGTTTCATAGAAGCACAGAATAAACACAAAGAATTATTCAACAATAGAATTTTCTTTAAATTTAATTATAATAGTTTTTTGTTGCCTTTAGGTTTGGTTTAATTATTTCTTTATTTGTAATTGCCATGTTGCAAGTAATAGAAGTATTATAGTCCCCTACAATCGACCCTGATTGAAGCTTCACTGAGTCAGAGGTTAAATTAATTACAGTAACATTTGCAAAACCTTCGCTAAGCTGCACATTTTGTTCTTTGACAGAGTGTCGTGTTGTTCGACATTATGGTACAGCTAACGTTTCTATTTAAGATCTTGTTACTTGGCGTACAAGTCAATATCTATAAGCCAAGAGGATAGATAGTAGTTTGTTCGAAAACGTGCAAATTAATTAGGTTTTGTGCTTTATTTTCCTTAATGATGTTACTTAAAAAAATTACCTTCAATACGCTTATTCGAAGTTTTATTAAACTCATTGTAATCGATTAAATCTATAAATTAATGAATATCAAGTTTTATTAAAAAATAAAAAATTCTTATTTTCAAGTTTATTTATATTGGAAAGGTTAGTTGCAAGAGATTTCGTTATCGCCTTTTTAAAATAGAATTACCGAAAATAGTGTTTCCGCTTGATGTTGGTCCATTGGAAAAAATGTAATATTAGGATTGATATGAAATTCTGATTTGAATGACCATAGAAGTTAAAATAAAACTGTCTTTTTACTTAGCCTAGTTTAGTCTTACACTTAGTTTTATTTTTTTTGTTACATAAATTTGCTTTGTTTCATCCAAATTGGTAGAATCAGATGATGATTTTTTTAAATTTGATGTACTTCTGAAAGTTTTAACGTTTGAAATAATAGTTGTAATAGTGAGGCGAATGATCAATGTTGGTATTGATTAAGTTGGAATTGGATTGGTATTTACTCCAATCGCATTAACAGTTTTTTTATTTGATTAAATTGTAGATGTGGTTATCATAATGTATTGATAGAAGTGCTGGAATTTTTTTATGAATAAGATTCCCAGGGAATTTTATGTGATCTCTAAACAATTAAAGAATAAATTTTACTTGACCAAATTTTTTTATGAATACAACTTTTTTACGGCATAGAACTGCAGCATTTGGAGTGCCTTATTTATTAAAAAAATATTTAATAATTTTTTTAAAATAATATTGAGACGTGATGTCGATAATAACGAATACTTTATTACGAAAGCGCGAAAAGCGTACAATTAAGTGTAGCGAATGCGTTACATAAGCGTTGTTTACTCAAGGATAAGCGTTATGCGAAAGACAATGAAAGCGCGGGCGTTAGCCTTATTTATTCTTAAAGCGTGCGATTATGGTGCGCTCTGTCGCACGTGTCTCATCTCCCCGAACAACAAAACGTGTCCATCTGCTCGCGAAATGATTCGGCGTGTGTGTAGCGTACGAGCGTCTTATTGTTTTGTGATCCGATTCGAGCTGATCATGCGATGCGACAGACGGTGCGATAAAAACT
>JAQIVF010002257.1:0-11488 GCA_034698365.1 Steganacarus magnus | reverse complement strand
ATCTGTTTAATTAGCGGTACATTCACTTGAATTGGATTCAATTCTTCAAATATTAGTGTCGTAAAAATACTACTATAAACCTCTGTCGGTGAAAATAATCTCGAACCCCAACCAAACACGTGACCACATTCGGTGAGCGCCAGTGAATGCCTATCACCGCATGAAATAGCGATCACTTTAGATTTTTTCGTTATACTGACTTTTGTTAGTGTTATGTGCTTGTCTTTTGTACGACTACTGCCACACTGACCACTACTATTCAATCCGTACGCATACACTCGACCGTATTCTGTTAGCGCTAAAGTATGAATATCTCCGCAACTTATATCGATAATAAAATATTTAATTAATTTAGAAAACATTGGTTTATCTCTGAGAATAACAGGTTTATCTCTATCACCACCCGATAGGCTTACTCATCACACTTTTATTTCTAAACCATAGATTACGACAGTATGTGATGTATTTTAGTATTAAGTAAAATTCAAAATATAATAGCAATTTGATGTATAGTTCACTAAATATTAGTTTTATACGCACATCTTATATAATAGAAAGAGAGAGAGAGTTTCTCAATAGAAATAAATAATATAAATCTATAAAATAGCGTCATGTGATATAAAACACGTAATTGTTTAACTGATGTGTTTCTCAAACACAAATAACACATACAGTATCCAAGGTATTATAACTTGTATCTTATCTTTGTTTTTCGTTAATCTCAGAATAACAACAGAAATAAGTTCACATTCCGTCGTATTGAGATAAATAAATAAATTGTAATTGAATAAACTTGAAATAAACCGTTTTTTTTGCATTATAGCGTTCTCAATAATATACTCAATACTACCATATAATTTGGTAGTAAATTATCATTTAAAATGAAATAAATTCAAAAATCTCTCTTAAAATCCAAGAGTGCATAAAAAAATAAATTATTCTAAATATGATTTTCTCTTTTATAAAGAATACATGACAGTAGTAAATTGCTTGGTGCGTAACATCAAGCAAACGCGTGTGTCACAATCATATGGAGCGTGTGTCACAAATAAGTGTATCAAATACAAGTAGTTTGTAAATACAATCTACCCATTACTCTTCACAATTAATATATTTCAATTGTTTAATACAAATAAAACTTTAGATATAAGTTATCAAAAAATAATTTTGTTAATTCAATAATAAATCTATAAATCTTAATCTCTTAATATTTTAAGATTAATTATTGTTTTTAAGCTTTAAGCCTTTCAGCTTTTAAGCTATTAAAGATTTATTTAATTTTAAAAATTAAATTACATTTAGCAATGTCTAATCCTCTTGAAAAAATTATGCCAGACTATTCAGGCCTGAGAGAAGAGGCAAAAATGCGTCGGAACGAAGAGGCAACGAAAGTCCAGAAAGCTCTGGATTCGTTGTCTTCAGTGCATTTTGCTTTCCGAAGAAAGTCTGCATCGACAACGCCATCATCAACAGCAGCCTCTTTATCAGCAGCACCGACAACATCATCAAAATTTTCAGCAACAATACTGTTAGACCGGCTGGATCAATCGCGCTTTATGCCGGCTGGTTTTATAAAATCCCAAACCTTTTAAGTCCACCTCTATCGACACCTTATGCCCCGCGCCGCTTCCCGTCTCCAGAAAGAGTTAATTTATATTAACCCACTATAGTCGGTTTGCTCGTGGCCTTTAGAGGACGAGAGAAAACTGTCTCTCAAAGTGTACAGAAAATCTCGCAGAGAAAGTATGTGGGCCGATTCCAGGGTGAAAGTCTACCTTCCGGGCCAGAGGTGGGTCAATAATGTTGAACTTTCGCGAGAGAATTCGGCATTAGGTAAATCTATTTCTGATTCACTCGCACCTGAAATTCACTTCCGTGCTCCCAAGCGCCCTGCAGTTAACCATCCGGAGCTTAAACCGAAACGGGCAAAACGTAGGGCTACGGCAAGATTTGATATTCGCTTTTACAATAAAAAGTGTAATTGTCGACCTTTTTTTTGTAAGTGTAAAAAGTGATTTTATTTGTGTCGTGTGTAAGTGATTTCTCTTTCCCTGTGAGTGTCAAGCTATTGAATGTTTGAGTTTGATTCAGTTTTATGTTAATTTAATTGTATTAATATTATTAAAAGTTAAAACCAAAAAAAATTAAAAAAAACCAAAAACAAGACCCCCTTCTTGAGGGTAGTTCTTCCGGTACTTAAATGTTATCCGGCACTGATGAGCTCAAATAAGAGCGAAACCTACTAAAGTAAATGACAAAGATTTAAAGTAAAGAAACAACTTTATTTGATTAAAAATTAAATTTACATGGACTTCTGAAATCATTATTATATTTGTATTTATACTAAATTAAGTTACAAAATCTTTCTAAAATATTATACTATTTATTTCCTAAATCAATAATTAAGTATATATTTCGAAATTTTTGTTTAAATGTTAACTGCAAAAGTATATCTAATTTTTTAAACAACTTTTCAACCATTTTTGAATTTTGTCTTTACATGTCTTAAAAATTAAATGAAAATAAGCTATGACTTTAACAAATTTTGCTTGAAATTTAGAAGAAAATTAAGTGTGAATACCTACGGCCACTGCTCCCACTCCTCTGGCCATTTCTGATTTTTCTTCGTCTCCTTTTTGATCGGAGAAAAGTTTTACTCTTGACTTTGCGATATTTTTTTTCTTTATCCAAATCTTTTGTTTCTACCTCTTCTGTATTTTCAAAACGACGTTGCGCATTCAAGCGTCGATCTGTTAATCTTTGACTTTCAAATCCACTATAAACGCCTTTTATTGGTTCACAGGCAGAGTTACTGAATGCTTTGTGGCTATAAGCAATTTCTTCAGTTATTTGATTTCGAGATAGTGGTAGTCTAGTGCTAAAATTTCTATCTCTACATGTAGATCTTTCTCTACATCTATTTGGCAATCTATCAGACATTATTGGTTTAACTTAAACTAATAATATGTAGTATTACAATGAAAAAAGAAATCTTATATTAACAATTTAGCCCATTAACCTCTTTAAAATATAGTAAAGATATAAAAATAGATTGCATTTACTATCGGAATATTTTATTGGTCGTAATTAAATTGTTTAAAATTTGGGTTATTTAAAAACAATAAAAGCAATAGTCGCGCAGACACCTCTTGAATTGATAAGTCAAATGTGGCACCAAATACGATATCCGTATACTGTATGCCTTTTCACAATGAACAATTGCAACCACAACCTTGTAGTAACCATCAGCCTCATCTCCATTAACTAGACTTTTAACTATAAGCGGTGATTCTAAGTTTTCTATTAAATATTTAGGACGTGTTATACAAATATGGCAATAATAGTTCATAGTGGCTATTTTATATACCAATATTCAATACTATTACCAAAATATTCCATTTTCCTAAAGTTCAATTTTAATAAATTAAATCTCAAACATTTCGGTTTTTTATTTAATCTGTTTATTTATCACACTTTTTATAGAAGGATTTCTTTAAAATTGGGTAACAATTTTTAAGAAATATGTATTACATTTTATATAAACAAAAATAATATCAAGTGTTACTGGTCATAGACTGAAAAAAAATTTATCCAATTGGTTATTATTTCTCTGGTGATATATCAATTGTATTTTTATACCCTTTTATGATTAAAAGCTTCGAACAAGCCAAAATATTCACGTGCATATTTGTAAATTCCGGTAATTACCCTCGGACCGGATAAGATTCACTATCGATATAGCATACCATCTGCCTTATATTGCAGTTTTTGAAGAAGAATGGGTTTAAAAGATTATTGCCGTTTAACGCCACGTTTGAAAAAACCAACCTAACCAAATATAACCTAACTTAACCTCGATACGATGACAAACTATGGTTTCAATGAATCAAATTTCAAAGTATTATTAAAAAATAATCAAGAAGATTTAAACAAACAGTTACGATTTTGTAAAGAAACAGTGGAAATTGCAATTCCAGAAGATGGTTATAAAGTTGACGAACAAACACATGAGGAATATGATGGTTGCATACAAAACACACTCACAATAAATACACAAAATTTTTAAATTGCATAAAAAATTATTATTTTAAAACCCTTGACCTAATATACATTTGTAATGTTTTATATAAAAATGAATATTCATATGTGTAATATTTATTAAAAAAGTTTTATTCAACTCACGATTTTTTTCTCTTTATATAAGAGAGACATACTTTGTATCAAACAACTATAATCCACAATATCAAGTAAGCATTTAAAGTTTTTTTTATTAAATTTTTGAAAATTCACTAAATGATTTATTGTTTTTAAAAAAATCTTACATGATTATTCAATTTTCAATTTCTTAATTATTTTCTACTATTAATTATCTATTATTTTATATATTAAATTCAACGGTAGGTCACATTATTATGCTTTAATAAAATAAATATAAAAATTGATTTCTTAAATAATGCAATGCCATTTATGGTTAACTCAGTTTTATTAACCTTTATCTCTCTAATAATCATTAAGGTTCTATAAATTAATCTAAAAATATACTAAAAATTATTTCTTGTTAAATAATACAGTTAAATTTCAATTTATATTTTTTCATGTTAGTAAACATATGTTGAGTTTAATCGTAATCTTAAAATTTTATTATTTCAAGCAGCAAAATACCGATGAAAATATAGAGTGTATCAAAATTTTTGATCTACTTTTTAAAATGTATCAATTTAAAATAATTTTTTTATGTATTGTAAAGCAATGAAAGAGTTGAGCGATGACTGGAAGTACAGTCATGAGTCACGAATTATTTCTAAAATCATTGATGAGGATACAAAGAAACCTGAATCTTTTTATATGATGAAAAGGATTGGCCATAAAAAGGCTTACTTTATTTGGCTCGAAGAAGATCTTTCAGAAGAGATAATGAAAGAAGATGAATTTCTTCTGTAAAATATATGATATATTTAGACATAAACCTATCCAATACCAATACCATAACCATAGTTTAAATAATTAAAAAAATTAAAGATTATATTATTAAAATTATTAATACAAAATCTCACCCTTTTTATTTGTGAAAGCGGAATTATATATAAATATAATTTTTAACTTTATATTTATTAATTATATTCTTCGATATATTCTTTACTACTTTATTTAAAAAAACTTACGGTAAGTAAGAGTAACTGGCTGAAATAAAATAAAATAATAAATTATTGCTTTTATGTTTGAATGTTACTTATGATTACTTAATGTATTATTGTCTTAAATAAAATTCAGATCACGTCTTGTTTTAAAATAAAATTGTTCAACCATTTAAATTAAAGAAGAAATTTTTTTAACCTACTTTGCAGTATTTATACATATCCTCTATTCTTATTCATATAAATTGATTATTGGCACAAACTCCACGATACGGTGAGTGTCCATAGTCATGAGATTCACTAACATTCCGATCGTGAAATTTTTGCGACCATCGTTCCAAAGCATCAAACTCTTTCAATAAAATATATAAATAAGTAAGTTTAAAAAATCTGATAAACGTTATTCACAACAAAAATTAATAGTATTCACTCATTACCTTTCGATAGATAGCGTTAACCATACACGAACGCATCTTAAATCGTATGTACTGATTGTAGTACTGCGTCAGCGATTGACTGAACGACAAGAACTTAGACGAGAAGAAAAAAAGGCAACGAATAGAGCAATCCTCTCCAAGCGGGCTATGAATGGTCGGAAACGAACGATAAAAACCAGTTCAACACAATTGGATAAACTAATAAGCCTAAACGTTCACTTGATTGATTTTAACTAAATTTTAATTAAATTAAAGTCACTAATGATATACCATACGCGTCTCCTCCATAAGGCATGAAGTATTTCCTAATAATCGGATTACACATTGACTGTTTGGACGAGAAATATCTCAAACCGATGAGTTCCAGTGACAAGCGCTCAAATCTAATTTTTATCTACAGCAAAAATGTTTATCATAGTATAGAATTTATAAACAGTCTTTTTTGAAGTATAATAATGCCAACTATGATTTTTTTAATGAATTTTAAGTTTAAGTTTAAATGAAATTTTTTAATATTGAAAGTATTAATTTAGTTCAAAAACGCACTTTTATACTTATAATTATGATAAAATATTTAATTTTTTATTCAATAAAAATAAAAAAATCAATTTAAATACTTTAATAACATAATTTTTTTAAATTTTAAATCTCTAATTAAGTAAATAGAAATTAATATTTATGTATTACTGAATTTAAGTTGGACATAGTCTATATTTAGATGTTCTTCATTAAAGTCCATACAAATTCGCTATCAATTGTGGTAGTCATTGAAAACTTTTTAAATCCAATTATAAATCAAGTATTCGTAATGCTGACTCTGACAAAGTGTACTCATAATCACTAAATAAAGAGAATATTCATTTTTTACTTGTTATTTTTAAATTTCAGTTTTTAATAAAATTTTAAAAAAATAATTGTTTAATAATTACAAACCCAATATAAATAATTTGAATTGAGTTATCGCCCTCCCTCAACGCTAAACACAAACCTTTTATAACTTGAAAATCTCTAGAATTAACAAGCAATTATTTGCCTGTTAAACCATTCATAGTTCGCATAAAAATAAACGCCATATAATCTACATATGATTTTAAAAAAATTTTAATTTAAAAAACATTTTAATTTTTCGTAATTACCCTAATAAATAAAAATTATATTGATTAAAAGATACTTCGATTTAACAGAAAACATATTTAGATTTATCAAAAAAAATCGTTTTTAATTTATAAACATTTACTAGTTTACGCTATCAACGAACTAGTTTGAAGCATATGTAAAATTTATCAAAAAAATTAAAATTTTATACTTAATTTCTTAATAAAAAATAAGAAATTTAATTTAAAAAATACTAACCAGTTTGATATTAATTTTAAAAAATTCAATATTTAAGCTGGGAAAACAAAGTTTTGACTTAAAGTTTATTTGTTTTCAAAGTTTTCTGATAAATATCAGGCTTTATATACACTTGCTAAATTTATTCTAGATTTCAAAAACACCTACGAAAGTCGATTAAAGAATGATATCTGATACATTAATGATAATAATATTATATAAATATTATAATTATGATAAACAAATTATGTTATAGAGTATTAATTTTCAATCTAAAAGCTTTTTTATCTAATGTTTATTTAATATTTGTTTAAGAAGAAAGATGTGCTACGAATATATAGTTATGCGGAGAAAAAAATGAACAAAACATTAATGCAACTTGACTCACACTCGATGTATGTGCCAACCGTACAGTATCTGTATATGCGAATACTGAAAGACATCAGATACAGTTGCGAACAGAATAATGTGCTCAGTGTAGCGAAGGATAAAGTGCGAGAAAAACTGGGGTCTAATGCTGTAAATAGAGACTGCGCTGCTGTGGCACGCGTACGAGTCAACGTCGACCAAAAAGATGAGTGTGATTGCGGTGATCGCGCACGAAATCGCTCACATGTGGTTCGATAACCTTGTGATGTGTCAATGGTGGTCGGATCTGTGTATCTTCGCGGGAATCGTTTAAGGAGTACACGTCGGTCGACTATACGGAACCAGATTTGAATTAAATGAGTTATTAGACAATTGGTTTAAACGAAAATTGCAGTTTTTCGATTTACCGCTAAACATTTGTTTCTAAATTTATTTTTTTTTCTTTTCATAAAAATGGGATCTATTTATTTTCTTCGATTAAGGCACAGCTGTGAACATTGACAACTGTGTACAAAAAGTGAACAAAAGTAGCACATGACATAGAAAAAACCTATATAAACAGTTTTTTCTCTCACTTTTCAAAATCATTTTCAGATTTTACATCTGTTTAACTAAAATAATTTTAAAAAATTTTAAAACATGTCTTCAAATTATTCACCAGCATATTTGTCACCTGTCTTCGATGAAGAAAAGGTAAGTGGTTTTTTATGAGATTGAATTTAGTGACAATTATTAATTTTTTTATTTTATTTTAGCAAGAATTATTATCTGAATGGGCATCTTCAGAAATACAATTAAATCTCTTTATTAGAAAAAATCTAATATGCATCTCGTGTTTGAAAGAGTTTTATCAGCGCCTCAGTTCTGGTGATTTGCTTTGCAATAATTGCAAGCATTTAATCTCTACTTCGCGATCATTAATGAATTTCAAAAAAGATTTGATGGATACACTTCGTTTACATGCTGAGCGATGCGACAACGTCCATCCGCTCATTCTTCCAGACACTGAAGGCATAATAATAGATTGCAATGATTGTGTTTTTAAAACTTTTGTTCCTGCTTAAAAAGGAAACTTGTATGCATTTAAATTTTATTTTCTAGAATAAAATTTTATTTTTGATTTTTTATTTTTGATTATCTGACTTCGATAAAATCAAGGCAGGTATATGAATTTGACTTTGTCCTTCTGTGTGTCCGTTTGTCTCTCACGCTCTCTAATAGGAGGCTTTTTTAGTGAAAAAATGTCAAAAAAAAAATTTTTTTAGTAAAAAATGTCAAAATAAGAGGCTTATTAGTAATAAGAATTATTAGGCTTATTAGAATTAAGCGGTAAATGTTATTAATAAAATTTGCATATACCACTTTTGGCGGTTATAAAATATAACTGCCCCATTATATCAAAAGTAAAACCGGCATATGCCACTTTGGCGGTAATATATTTCGCCTCTTCTATTCAGTTATTTGCTTATAATTGTGTCAGATCTGGGCACAGTATTTCACCTCATGAACATTTTTACTGCTATAAGGTAATCGAGTTTTATAAAAACTAAATCAATCCATAACTGAGAATAAATTAATAGAACTAATACTAGTTATAGCGAAATTGTGACAGCATTGTCAACTCTTAAAACAGCCCTGCCACTAACAAAAAAATTTTTACAGTGGCTCTGCACAAACAACAAATTTTTACTATGGTATTGCCACAACCCATAAATTTTTACAGTGGCCCTGCCACTAACACAACATATACAGTGGCCCTGCCACTATCAAAAAATTTATACAGTGGCCCTGCAACTAACAAAAATTATACAGTGGACCTGCCACAAATAAAAAATATATACAGTGGCCCTGAAACTAACAACAAATTTTCACAGTGGCACTGCCACTAACACAACTTATTCAGTGGCCTTGTCACTAACCAAACTTTTTATACATTTCCATACAAAATTCCGCTTAATATATCCTTCTAATATGACATTTTGTCACTACAAAAGTATCCTATTTTGACATTTTTTCCAGTTAAAAAATGCCTGCTATCAGGTAACGTGACACACGTACAAATTCAAGTTGTAAACACTTCCTTTAAACAAGTTTGTAAAGTTTAAAACATAATTTACATATAAAAAATTTCGAAAATTTTTTTAATAGATTTTAATTTATTTTGCACTAACGCCTTGTTCGATAATCGTAATTTTTAGATTATTCTATAAAGGGTAATTAGGTTTATTAGTTAAAATTAACAAATTAAATTTAAGTATGAATGAAAATTTTTTAAATCGAAAATTATATTTAGTTATTTTTATGATTTTCTCATAAAACCTTTGGCTTAAGTACGCTAGCCACTAAGCATTCTCACAAATTATTATACAGAGGCCTTGTAATTATCAGATATTAAATCAAACGCTTCGTAAAATTTTTTATTGCATCAAAATATAAGAATATTTTCTATTAAAACTATTAATCTTTTTATTTTTCAAAATTTTTCGTTAAAATTAACATAAAACGATTGTTAAAATTAGCACAAGACAGAAAAAAACTATATAAACAGAAAAAAAGTTCTTTATATTTACTCAAAATATTTGTTTTGTCAAAGTTTTGATTAAGTTTTTGAAAATAATTTTTTCTTTAAGTGAAAATTTTTGTGAAGTGTTGTGAATTTTATTAATTAAACAATAAATATTCTTTGAAAAATGTAAGTATTTTTATTAAAATAATATTTATTATTATATAAAATTTCTGTTAAACTTTTTATTTGAAAAAAGGTCAGCAAAATCTATTTCATCGCGCTCTACAAGTTCATCAAGTGGATCAATAAACACTAGTTCTTCAACATCGAGTTCAAGACCGAGTTCTCTTGGATCCAATTATTCAAATATAAGTACTTGGTCAAGCAGTAACTCGTTTTTCGATGAGAGCATTAGCAATCAAGGTTCTATTGTTAATGAAATCTACAATTCGCTAGAAATACAAAAGGGATTAAGAAAAAACAAAAATCAACTAAAAATTTCATCTCCAATAAGTAAGATTTTTAATATAAAATTTTATTTCATAATTAAATATTTATTTTTACAGATAATGTCAAAAAACTATATACAATGGCGCCAGAAAAAAGAAATAAATGTTTCAGGAAACAAAATAGCTCCAGAAAGCTTAATAAAATTAGTAAATAATGAAAAAGATATAAATTCCTCAACTTTTGAATTAGAAAAAAATATTAAATTCAGAATGGGGTATTTAACTTCAACATCTAAAATGTTGAAAAATTGTAGAGATTGTGTGAAAAAAGAAAATCTGAGGGATGACGAATTCTGTGGTGAAGAATTCGGTCATCCGTGTAAAATAGAAGCAGAGATATACGACTGTGCTACTGAGGAATACACAGAGTATTTCATTGTAAAATGGTCATGTCATAAGAGCGAGTATCATTTAGTACCCCAAGAGTACTTATGCCCAATATTCATAAAATAATACCAAGAGAATCGAGAAAAAATGACTCCGCAATTGTTTGCGAACTGTGTAGGAAATTCTGACAAAAAAACTTACTTCAAAATCATCAAATTTCTTCATGATTTTATTGAAAAACCTGATGAAAACTTATCCAACTTATACAAAAGTAAGATATTCAATTATTTTGTGTTTTATTAAATTAATTTTTTCTTAATTTTCATCTCAAATAGAGCTCAGAGTTTCATATTTTCAGAATTTGTTTTGGAGGCAAACATACATTTGTCTGCCGAAAAAAGCGATCAAATAATTATAAATAAAATTTCATGGCCTCTGAAAATAAACAAAGTTATTCACAATAGTAAAAAAACAATTCAAATGAAATACCATCCACTATCATTTGTGGCAAAAGAAATTATATTTAATCTAAATGGAATAAATTATTGCATTGCTTTTGTCCTTTCTAAGCAATCAGCAAGTTCAAAAAATATTACACAATGGCATTGTAATATTGTCATCATTTCGGGGAAGCACAATCGAACAGGTTTGACTTGATTATTTTCTTAATTATAAATTAAAAATATTTTTTTATTTAGCTAAGATTGTCGAACCCTATAAACAAAAACAAATCTTTGAAATTAAAAATCTACCAATGTTTAAGTATGTCAACAGAACAGTGCGACTTCTAATTCATGAAAGCGGCTTCATTAGAAAATACCGAAATCTTCTTTGGCAATCAATCCAGCGAACAACGAATATGCGCAACAGAAT
>JAQIVF010002256.1:0-11491 GCA_034698365.1 Steganacarus magnus | reverse complement strand
TTCCCTACATTCCACACATACCTCATCTAAAACTTTTAAATTCAATGTTTTATCCTAAATAATATTTACACTCACACATTTCAATTTTCAATCACACTATCATCAAATATAGTAATAACCTAAATGTTTTTAACTGGCCCTTTATATGCACAGCCCATAGAGAACCACAACAACTATATAAATAAACTCTGATCGAAGAGTGGAGTGCAAATAGAGGAGTAATGAGATGGTAGTCTCCCCTATGGGGAGGGAATTATTACAAAACATCAACGTTTATCATTGAACTCTGGTCAAAGAGGGGATTTCAAGTATTGGGTCTCATTACAAAGACGTTTGGGGGTCATATAAGACGCCCCAATTTTCAAGGTGGGGGTAGGGGAGGGTAGGGTAGGAATAATCAATTATGCCAAGTGATCATATTTTTAGCCAAAATATTTGTTAATGTCTTTTTTTGTCAGCTAATTCTTAATAAATTTTTGACAGTTTATTAATAATGTTGTTTATTATTAATTATATAATATATTTTTAAAAAGTTTTAATGTATAACAGCTATAAGGTTCATAAAGACTGCATTGTTATTTTATGAACAAAGTAGAGATTTTGATAATTATTCACTTCAAATATTAAAATTAAACTATATATGTATGACTATTTAAAAAATTAATTCTTACACTTCCTTCACTCGTTTGGTTATAGTCATTCAATGAAATAAGATTAGTCAATGCGAACCGATTTGACTTAATAACTGTGTCGTTTGACTTTTCTTGAAAAATCACTACAGGATCTCCGCATAAAACTTTCGGGTTTTTGCAAATGATGAGTGTTGTTAATACGCTTACAATAAATAATAAACACATTTTGCTAACATTCATTTAATTTTTGCTAATAGATAACTTTATCGGTTTCACTGTCTTATTTATATAAGCCACTGTTTTGTGATACTTTATTTTTTTCACATAAATAGTATTATTGAGTTATTACAGTAAAGTAATATAAACGTAGGTTTCGTTTATATATACTTACAAAATGTCAAACGTTTGTCGTTTATGTTAATTATTTCAAATGAAATTATTACATATATACAGGATAATACTTACTTATAAATGAAAAAATTACACGTGTAATCACACGAATAACGATCGCTACAATATAATGAGTTTTATTAATATTAAATATAGTTCTTAATAGGAATCTAGAAAATAGAATTGAATGCCAGAGTAATTGTGTGTTACTTTTCTAAGTATAGGGAAACAGTGCGTCGGCTATGAACAAATAGCATAATAGATACTTCGGTACTCGTGTGGCATATTAGTATGACATATATGAGAGAGAGAGAGAGAGAGAGAGAGAGAGAGATCATTCTTTTAATATAATAAGTGATTTATTTTTTCGTGATTTATTCAGGTGTTAACCCTCCAGAAGAAACGTGTGGCAAGATTTCCTGCCACTAAAAGTTTTGTTGGAAATATTTAAACTAATGTCAACACAGCCAAAATATTTTAGCTATTCCTCACAAATATATTTGCAAATTAAAATGCAAAAAATCATTTTCTTATTAATTTTATTAATGGAGTTATTAAATTAAATTTAAAGTAATGTCCAAATTTCATTCCCCCTTTTTGTATAACATTTTAGTGTTTTGCTCCTGTAATGTTTGTTTTAATGCAATGTGAATCAGGCAAAAGTAACGCGACAGTTAAAACTCGCCAGAATCGTGGCAGAAAATTTTTTAATTCATAGACGGCAACTGGAAGCTGACTTATGTACAATACATAAAAAATCTGCCAGCAGTACCCAACTTGAAAGTTGAACAACGATTCCACTGGAGGGTTAATTAATTTAATAATAATCTTTCGGGTCAGAGTTTGTCATCGGAATTTTATATAGATTTAACGCAAAAAGAAATTTCTTTATTCAAATAATCCCAAATTACTGCATGTGATGTTAAGAGAATTTTCATTTATAGAAAAAAAATTTAAAATATAATTTTATTATCAATTGTTATGCACGCGTGTGTATTATAAGAAATATAAACCTATATGTTGAATGTTATAAGTCTATATAATATAAAATATTTTGACTAATTTTCGTAAAATATTTTCCTTTGCTTATTCATGAAAGAAGTCACACTAAATTGTGATTTTTTAATGCACCGGCGATACTAAACTAAATCTATAAATGTGAAAAATGATTAAAAAAATAAATTATGCAGACTAGAAATTATGAGTCAAAAATTAAAGACTAAATTTAATTGATATACCAATAAATTGTATAATAAATTTTTTAATTGAATTTTTAATTTTTTCAATAACTTTTCTTATTCAACAATTGAAAAATCTCTGTTGAGACGCTTATATAATGATTGGGGATAATCGCGAAATTTTAAGTGTTTTATAGATATTGATTATCTCGCGCGACGTCAAGTAAAATAGCTTAACGATAGAAAAATTGCAATAAATTAAACATAAGTTAAATATAATATTATTTCTTCTCAACTGATAGTTAATCAAAATACTAAACGCGTAAAAATAAAATCTATTGTTGCTATTACTATAAAGATTGATAAATAGCCAGCAATGTAGCAATAGAATAGTATTTACTGTAAATCCGATAATCCACGTGTAATCTCTGCTTAATGTCTGATGTCTGGCATTTTTAAACAATTTCAGCTCTGATAACCCAACAATGGTCAATGAAGCCAAACAAATTATTAAACCAAAAGCAGATAAGTAAAAAAGTAAAATAAATTTAATAGCATTTCGAAAGTTTATATTTTTCGGATTTTACCGGTTGAATACCAAAATTGGAGAAAATCATAGGGCGATGATAACAAACATCTATGAAAAAAGGATTATAAATTTTACATTAATTTACAATTTTTTTGGGAGAAAACTATAGGTCACAGCTTATACTAAACTGATTCACATTATATTTTTTATACTTACAAAAAAAACGCAATTTTCATTTATTTTACTTAATAATGGCTATGAGAGTTCGACGTCATTGTAATCTGCATTGTAATCAACAAGAAGTTTTATCGGGTATACGATTAACGATATAAACATTAGCGGCATTCCATAAGTAAGATAAATATGAAAAGACTCGATTGTAATGACATCGGGAAACAAATCTTTTGTTAATTGAAGAAGTAAATATGACTTCAATAAAATCAATGAAAATGCGGTCATAAATGAATAGTACGATAGAAACGACCAAATAATACATAACCACTAGAACACAGTATAGGTGTCATCCGATTACGTTGGAAATTATTCACATACAGTCACATAACGTAATATTTATGCTTTGCAATCCGAATAAGAGAGATATATTTAGAAATACTATGCAAATCTGGTAATGATAAGTAAATTTGTTTCGGACATCGCAAAACTCGTCGTTCTCTGCATCAATCAACTCATCATCGATTTTTGTCTCATATTTTTGTTTCATATACTTGAATATATGTGTGACCACAAAACATATTAACGCAAGTGTCGACAATATACTCCACAAATTAAATACATATTTAGACCGAAAACAATAGAAATGAAATAGAAAATCCCATAGAGTCAGTCCACTCTCACAAACAGCATTAAATATGCGATGTTTATAATCCTCTGTCGCATTCAAAAGCCAATGAAATTTTAAGCCATGTTTGCAGTCCATTTCATTGCCATTAAAATCTATTGTGTTTCTTGAATCGGAGTTCAAAAAAGCACGAAGTGTTTTCTCTTCGATATAATTGATTTGATTTAATCCTAATAGTAATTTGTAAAAAACATATCGATAAATATAGATATATATATATAATGAAACTCATACGTAGATTCAAATTCAATGGTCTCATTGATCCACTAAACGCATTCTCTTCAAAACTGTTGTGTGTCAGACCGACACTATTCAATGTAAGTGTTAATGTATTATTGCTCGATTCACTGAAATCAAATGCTTTTGATGACAATCATTGAATATTTTTAACCTCAAAACTTAAATTTTCCAATGCGTTACAGTTATATAATGCGTTTTGTTCGATACGTGAAATGATAACTTTCCAAGTAATACCAGTGATAACAATTCTTTTTAGATTACTTTTCTTTCCGTTAACATTACAAAAAGCGTTTTCTTCTATTCGGTGTGAGTTATTAGAACCAAATGATAGCATAATTTCTTCGCTGATAACCAGAAAACTAATTGCGTGGTATAAATCATATATTGGCGGTTGATTTGTTAATTGTGTGTCAGAATCAACTATAAAATACTTTGTCGTATTGGCAGTGCTTTCAAACGCATTTCTATGAACACGACGCAAACTCGCACTCCTTATGAATACGTTAACAAAGCTCAGACCACAAAAAATATTTTCTGAAATTACAATTAAATCCGGATAATCGATCTATAGATACTCATACTGTGTTTGTGTTGTATAGTCGACAACAATACGCTCGAACTCTGATTTAATGTCTCATTAATCCGTTACCATTACAAGTGACAAAATCATAACTCACTTCACAATTATAATAATCTTCACTATTTTTTAAATAAATATTTCTTTCTTCAGTAATTGTTTCGTGTAATAAATTCACGATCAGTGGTGTTGTAAAGATAATTTTGAAATATTGGAAATTTAAATAAAGATAAACCATATTAAAATGTGAGGATCTTTATTATAATAAATAAAATATAATTAAAAATTATAATTACATGACAAAAAGTTAGAAATAATAAATTATTAAAAATATTGAAGAAATAAATTATTATCGTTAATTTTGTTGAAATCTTTGTTAATTTTTAGTGAACACCACTTCATTTAAATATAAATTTTTTTACAATATTTAAAAAAAACGCGCGTTTATATTTATTTTTAATTTCTATCGACTAATCTGAACTAGAATTTATAGGCAATGTATTTCTGTTGCTTTGCTATAGTTTCGGTAAAAATTTTGATGTCAGGGTTTTCTGATTAAAAAGCTTATAAGTCAAATAATAAAGGTGTTACGAAACTCAAAAAGTTCAAGAATCTGCGAGAAAATTTATCAATATATAGATATATATTATTAAATGAGTGTTCAGTTCATTATTAATAATATCACTTTGAAAAGAGGGCAGCAAACAATGAATTCGTGTAAACTTATGGCTCGTTCGAATTAAAATTAGAGCTGATTTCAAGAAAAATTAGTATAAAGTGACAAAAATGTCATAAATCATTCTCAATGTAATAAAAGCTTTAATGAAAATTTATAAAACTATACGTACCAAATGTGGTCATTGTTTTATATATTTTAATAATTTTAAGTTAATTTTTAATAACTTATTATCAAAATTAAATTTTAACACAATAGCAATTAAATCAAACTTTATATAAAGTTAACAGTATATAAATAAAAAATATAACTAAGATACTATTGAAGAATAAGTTGTTATTTTCTTCACAATTAATTAATTACTCACTTTTGTCGGCACCTTTAAGTAATTTTATATTATTACATGAAATAACCTGGTAATGCTTTGAAAATCATTTTACTTCTGTTTTTTTTCTGTTGGTTATTTACACTATTACTTTCTCAATACTTAATCAACGAAATTACAAAGCAATGACATGACGCAAAGCTAATTCCTTATAAAAAAACGTAATAAATACTTTTAGATATTAATTTCCAGGTAAAATTATTTTCACTCGTTTTCTATTTAAGCAAACTTATGAATTACATTGTAATTTTTAAAAGTTTAAAAATTTAATTAAAAATTTTTATTTTTCAATTTAATGACAATTATATTGATTGTAGGAATTATATTCATAAGAATTGTAATTTTCTAAAACAACATTAAAGTAAACTTTACAGTTTGCATATTGTGACAATTTACGAGTTTATTCTTAAAAAATATTCGTTATTTTAAAAAAATAAAAGGGAAACTAAAAATACTATTTGCCAACTCTTTACACAAAATTAAGTGCACAAACAAAAGAAACGAAGTTCACTATACGAGAGTATAATTATTAATGACTGTTCGGCTGTTAATCCGCTGACTAACACCGAACAGAATCAACAGAATTTTCATAATATTAGATATCGAAACTTTTAAATTTATCAGTACTAATAAAAAGTAAAAATAATTCTTGCATAAGAGTTCGGTCAAAGAATAGTTTTAGATTCATTTCAAAGATAACTTGTTTGAAACTTTGTTCAATAATAACTTTATCCAGTTTTAACATTTGTTGTGTAAAGTTCAGTATGAATAGTAAACGACTCGACAAATGACTAAAAATTGTTGTATTATTTAATTAGTGATTCGTAACCGAAATCTGACAACAATTCTAGAATATATTCTTTGTGTAGCATGTAATTATTTTTGGTCATAAAGTTTTCATTACGTGATAAATTAGGATACATACCAAATTTAGGTAAATACGATTGAATTTGAACTAAAATAAAACAAACTGAACTGCGGTTGTACAACATTTGTGCCAACAATCGATGTTCTAATAATTGTGTTTGATTTAATTTACTAATTCAATGACTCATACTTTTGCACAAACATCAAAATTGCTTTTATCATTAAGATTATTTTTTGAATGTTTTTCAATAAACAGTAAACGCATTAGAAGTCTATTCTATGAAATGCTGGTATATTATATAACAATGTGTTCCGAACCACATCGACAATACGCCACAAATCAGACATAAATAAGTGATTGCATCCATTTTCGACACATGTGTGTAATGGATATCCGATGATCAAATTTTCATAATTACTATTAATTTCGTATCCAATTGATACAGTAACGAGAAACATACGAATTGGCTTTTCCTTAGCTTTAACGTTGTACATAATGCACACGCTAGAAATTGTGCTATGGTTGGCGTATTATTTTTTGAATCACTCTTGCAATTTCCACTCTGTGTTGATCCATTAAAACAACGAGGGAATTAACAATACCTATGCCAATGATATACGATAGAGCACGCCTCTTTATAGAAACGACAGGTCTCACGGGGTTGCGAATCAGATTTCATTTTTTTGTTTGAAGCATTTTTCCGGTTAGCTCTATCTTCTCAAGCAACAAAGGAATCCTGTGAATTGCCACCTCCCAGTCTTTACGATAAAGTATTTCAAGGAAATTTCGAGAATCGTTTAGATTTCACTCGATCTCTAACCGAATTTTGGTATATTTTGGCCTTGCCGCTGCAATTTGTAAACGATATGTTTCGGGCATACCTTCGGTTACAAAATCGACCTGATTCACAACAGTCGTACAACCCATATAGAGTAAACTTTAAAATAAATAAGTACGATTTATTTATGCGATAGCATTATTTTAGTGGCTTAGACGAGTGGATTGACAATAATGCGTACAAAACGACTAATCATTTTGCGTTTAAATTCGACCAATGTTATAGTTTGGTGTTTGGGTATAATGTCACGAGCGAGTCAATCGACATTTTTTACCTTTTACATGTCAACCGAGCGCAATGAGGCAATCCTTCTCAGAACTGACAAGAATGACCAATTCGAAAAGGTCGACCCATGCGTAATTTTAGTTTTCGATTCTTTTCTATAATATAGTTCGCGTATGATTTTTGGTCTTACAAAGATGTGTTCGAGATTTTGATCGGTTTAGCAACACTTATATTGGAGGAAGAAACCGCCATCTGTTAACCAGCGAGTCAGTAATGTGTGCGAAGCGCGTAATTGTAATCTTCTACTATAGATATTTTTTGATTTTTCGTCTGTTCAACGATTTATCGAACGATTTCGAGTCAACACGTCAACAAGAAGGTGAGAATAACGAGATTTATTTTACCGACTGCGGCAATTGAGACACGGAGTTTTCGAAATAACAAATTTTTTTTAACAAAATACAAATGCGCGTAAAAGTGTACAATAAAGCGTTATAAAAACGTTGCTTGTAGTCAGGTGTGGCTGAAGATATCGCGCCAGTGATTTGCGTATGGACTGATATTAAAATTTCCATCCACGTTTTTTTCGTTTTTCCTCTTTCGAATCAGTCGTATCCCAGCGAATGTGCCATATTGTGACCGATGTTTGATCACAAACAAAAAAGATTGACTTTTGTTTGAAAACTAAAATTTTATTGATTGAGAAAACGTTTTTTACAATTTGGTGATTTGCAACGGATGCACATTGATTGAGAGGAGTTTGAGAGAGAGAGAGAGAGACAAACAGACAGAGAAACACTGATTGAGTGACTGCCAGCGAGAGAGGAAGAGAGAGTGAAAGCGTGCCTTATTTTAAGGCCTGAGAAAAAAGTGCCTGAAGTGCAAGGAAACAATTGAAGTGTCGTGTGATGTGAATGGGGTGATCTATAGGGGCAAAATTTTAACAATAATATTTTACGTGTGAGGAGTAATAGGAAATAACATGGATTTATGTATAAAATATCGAAAATGTCTAAAATCGGATTTATCGGACTAACAAAGTTGCATAATTTAAACTTTTAATTTATATTAAGAAAAAAACTCGATTTTCCGCTAATTTCATACTTTAAATAAAGTCCTGACTTTGTTATTAGGTTGCGAGCTCAAGCGAAGTTAAAGCTAAGCACAATCGAGCTCATCATTATTAGAATAAGTATGGATCACAGATTTAAATTAATTATAATAAAAGTTATTCTTATCATTATTAGAAATAGTATGGATCACAGATTTAATGGTTATAATATTTAATTATAATAAGTTATTCTTATCATTATTACATCAATAAAACACAAGGTATTATATCTTATTATGTTCTCATGAAATCTTTTAGTAACGTATTTCATTAAAGCAATTTTCTTTAGTAATAATGTTAATCGAAATAAATAATATTGATTACAAAATTCCATAATAAGATATAATGCTATAAACATACAAATAACTATTATTCGTTGATAAAATTTAATGGATCAGTAATATAGTAACATATAATAACAGCCGTATCTTAAACTACAATATGGCTGATACTAATTGTTTTACAATACCGGAAGATCAAGTGATAAATCCATTTAAAAACATCACAGGAGATAATAATTTAATTAAAATCTTTCTGCCTCTTGTTGTCAATTTTATGCCATACGTCTATCACTACGATGACCAGGTTTGTGGCACATTAATTAATCTAGTGATGCAACTGTCGTGGAAACATGGCTACAGGTAATAAAAAACACTATTAGATTACGTATTATATTTACCGTTTGTATCCTTTAGTATATATCGAATAAATCAAACAACAAAATCTCAATTCGAAGCATTCAATTATCATAATAAACTTAGAAATGAGGGGAAAATAGATATTAGTATTTTACCATTCGCTCATTCAGTGGCATATCTATTGAAATCGATGAACAAAAGCAAAGATCTATATATTAGCCGTGCATTAGGCGTTTTGCCTGGCGATCATATTATTTCAATTGTTGCGCCACAACAATGGTCACTATTCACTTATTTTAGTGGTTTTAGTATTATTGTCTGGTTATTTATAATTCTTTCTATTTTGTTTATTTCTATATTTCTCAAACTTCACAATATAATTAACGGCAAGTTTGATGTTAAAACAACAATATGGAGATACGTATCAATACTATTGTCCGAACCATTTCCAACCCTGGCTTACAGAAGGCTATTACAGTTTCATTCGCAAAGAGTTTTGTTAATTTTATGGCTATTTTCGTGCACTGTATTACTTTCTGCGTTTTCGTCAGTTTTATTAGGATTTTTCATTAGGAGTTTAAAATGCGATAAAATTGACACATACTACGAGCTCTATCAAAGTAGTGACGTTCAAATTATAACTGTAAACACATATTATTTCAATACTTATGTTATGAAATACAAAGACGTCGATGCAATGGTTAATAATTTCAATGAAAGATTAAAACTATTAACTATTGTTAATAGTTTTAATTATTAACAAATTTAAATTTGTTAATAATTTAATAGTGTTAAGTTTAATTTAATTAACTATCCACTGAATAATCCGAAGGATTCTGTCGCTAAGGAATTACTTAACAAATTACAATCTAGAAAATACGTGTTCATAATTAGCAAAATAACTCTTTATGGCTATTTATTCTATAAAACTACAAAATGGAAAGAAAAATTGAAACGTTTACTGTATGTGTCGACCGATTCTATTGGAGAGAGTTATTATTCGCTATACGTTTTGCGCAGAAACGAAGAGATTTCAAAAAACACCGATAACTTGTAAGAATAACTGAAATTAATAAAAAACTTTAAATAATAGAGTAAATTCCACCAGAATTGGACAAACGTGTGAAACAGGAATATACGATCACTGGCTAAAGCAATCACCCAATTATGAAATAAATGAGAAACGAGAAAACGATTGGACAGATAATTATGCGTTCGTTGTGTTAAACATGCAACGAATGAAAGGTGTATTTTATTTATGGTTTATCGGCAGTATATTATCATTTCTGTTAATTATCTATGAAATCTATAAATTTCATAAATAACTAAGTATTTAATAATAGTTTAGTCTAATGGTAGAATTCTGTTTACAAGAGGTAAACGATCTGCCGGTACGCTCTTTCAGACGCATTAAACACTGCTGTTAATCCAATTATATAAGATTTATCTTAGATGTCAAAAGTTTTTCATATATGTTGACACTAGAGATGAAAATTTCAATGAAATTTTAAAATGAGTTGAAATTTTCATTGAAACTTTCAATAAATTATAGTGTGGTGTAAATTAAGGTATTTTTATAATTTATTCTAATTATTTTTACTTTCCAAGTTTTATGAGATTAATTATGAAAATTAATTACTTATATAATTAAATAAATACAAAAGTTTTTTAGGGAATTTTTCGGTGTTGGCTTAATTTTATTGGTATAACAAAAGGTAATTTTTGCATAGATGGAGCTTATGAAAATTTCACATTTGTTGAAAGTTTCAGTACTCATCTGAAAATTTCGGTGAAATTTATTGAGTGTTTCAAAGTGAAATTTTGCGAAACTTTCACAACTAAGATCTCTAGTAATTGGCACTTTTATTGAAACTAGAAATTCGCGAGAATAATAGAGTTTTCGACCTATTTTAACACTTTCAATATTAAAACGGCTACTTATTACAGTCGATAAGTAAGTGTATGTTCACAGAGATAGCAAATAATAAACATTTTCAGCTTTTTTTCCCCGTCAGACCTCTATTTTAGTTACACTAATTTAACGATCTTTAGCATACTTATATATATGAATTCCTGTATTGTATATTTTGTGTATAGACATGTTGCATATATTGTAAATGTTAAAGACATAAGCAACTTGTGATATTATACTGCAATGTATTGTTATTGAGTGGAAATGAGTAGGGTGACCAAACCTCCAGGTTTCACCTTGAGTCTCCAGGAATTTTTCTCATTGACCACACTCCAGGTTGATGTAAGACCTTAAGTTTGAGGTGTACAGGTATTATAAAAAATATATCTCAAGGTAGACTCCAGGCGAAAATATTACTTTAATCGACATTCTC
>JAQIVF010002255.1:0-11493 GCA_034698365.1 Steganacarus magnus | reverse complement strand
ACCGAAACTTCACGCGCACTTAAGTTAACTTTATTGAAGTAAAATCTTACTCGAGATTTTAATAATATACTTAAATAATTTAAACTATCTTTTAATAAATTTAATAATATTGTGCGCTCTATTTTAATGGAGTGACAATATAACTAGAAAATTCAATTTTATGTCAAAAAATGACGAGTATTTATTTTAACTCTGTAGCGAAAATAAAATACAAAACGAGAAAAATTACTGTACAAAAGGAGGATTAATGAATAAAATTGAAAAGAGAAGAGAAGTGGAAATATAATATATATAAACACTGTTTGGCTCATATATTGAAAAATCAATAGTTTAAAAAGATTTTAAAACGACAATGAAAGGACATTATTTTTTAGAAATTTTCAAAGAATGTTTTTATTTGTTACTATTATAATACTTTCCTATTTCCTCTTCATATGAACAAGAATAAACAATAATGAATTTATTTTTCATTTAAGTTTTAAATAATTTCTTTCTTTGATATAATAAATAGTTTTTCTTAATGACGAACTGTATATTACTTTTAATCGTAATATTATTTCACATTTCATTTTCAATGAATAAATAAATTAGAAAAATAAATATTTAGTAAATTTTATAATAATAGAAAGTATATTATTTTTGTAAAGCAATGAAATAGGTTTTGATTTAAACTGATTCACGGAACAAATTAATGAAAATTTTCGATTCCCGATATCTCGGCGTGTGTTGGAGATAATGTAACGAACTTTATAAAATAAATTCCTTGAGATTTGTAAATTTTCCAATAATTTCAACGGGATTTGATTTATGTATGATAAAAATTATAAACACATATTAAAACAGATTGGCTTGAAATGTACGAAATTAAATGCATTTGTGATTTACGATTGTTTATAGAAATCAAATTTTTGAGATATTCAGTGATGGATTTAAATCATTCGAGAAGTTAGATGTGTATGGGAGTTCGTTCAGCGAAAATATTGCTCTATTGAAGAATTGTGAGCAAATAAAAAGCTTGAAATTTCATTTATCAATGGAATCTACTATGGAAACTAATCTGAAAGATATTTACTTATATTTACAGCGATTACAATGTGTGTGTTTTATCGGAGTTATTTACGCCCTAACACTCAAAAATAACGAAAACCCTAGCAAATTAATTCAAATTTTGCCTTAATTGTCGAATTTAATTGACTTGAAGATTTGATAATGAAATAAAAGCCAAAATAAAATCGGTGACTAATAAGTTGTGAGTAGTTATATTATGTCAACTTTGGAATTGCTATGTAGTTTCAATGATAAAGTTTTTTCATGATTGGAGAAAACTTTAGCCTCAAAACTTGTAAACACTTCCAAGGTTGAGTGAGTTTGCAGTGAGTGCTCAGTAACTTTTAAGTTACAACTATTCTGTTATTGCACTCATAAGTTGACGAACAAATACTGTTGTTTACTGTAATCGCTATTCGGGTGTAACGCTATTTTTTCAAAATAAGAATTTGTTTTTGTTTTTACACAATCAATAGTTATTAAATAATGTAAGTATTTATACCTTTACCCTAAATATTGTGTTTATTATATGTACTGATAACTATGCGGAAACTTTGGTTATCGTGAATTTAAACCTATACTTTTACGCATTCATTTTTTTTAACTAGTAATTGCGAACGCTGTTTAACTAAGAGTTTGGTGTTCACCATCAATCAGTAATTCGGTTCTGTGTTAAGCTCATTCGTAAAGTGCAGTGGCCTTCAACTATACTCGAATCATAACAAGCATACACATTCACTGCAAAATTGTGTATTGAAATAATTACAGTGAGCATACGATATAAATATATATTTCTTGCTTTATTACTATTCATTAATATTTTATAAAAAGTTATCCATTAAATTCTCTGCGATTTTTCTTTTAAATATTTTTTTTGGAATTTTAAATATTCAAAGCTAAATAATTTTAATTCTTTGTTTACATTTCTAAAAATATTCATTAAATGCGGTAATATAAGTAATATGTTAAAATTAGTTTTTCTTAAAAGTTTAGTTATAAGCTAATATTGTATATATACTATACTATTCACTATACACTATATATAATTAGACTATATATAATTATGGTAGTTTTTACATTATTGGTCCCCACACGGAAACAGACAAAGTTATGCACATTTCAAACAATTAAAATAAACAGTGCTTTGATTTTTGACTTTTGTTTAGTTTAGTTTTTATTCAAGATTTTAAGGATTAAGGATAATGAGTGTAATTAAATGTTTTAGACTCCTTAGTAGATATCTTTAGACATGTCTTATGATAAAAAGAGAAACAAAACATACAATTTAGAGTACGATAGTGTGATAAGGTTGGAGAGTAGTGTGATATGATATAATATTTTAGCATATAGCATAACATAACATAGCATTACATAGCATTACTATTGCCAATATATTAACGTAATGCCTGTTTGATGGTTTGATGCAGTTTTGTGCGTTTAGAGAGTTTTGTTGGCCTAACTGTTTGAGTTTTAGTTTTGTTTATTTTGATAGAATTCCAGGAAAAAAAGAATTTCTCGCGTTTAACGCTTTTTTCACTCAATTTTTATGTCCTCTCTTCTCTTCTCTCACACGTGTTTTTGTCTCGTCTAGTATCGAACATTTTATGTGAACAAAAATAAAAACAGCTTTAAACACAACCATGAGTCCATATCTCTTACACTAATGAACGACTTATTTATTTCATATTCTCTTAAAATCTATTTGTCATAGACTTTAGACAAATAAAAAATCATACTTTAATTTATTTCTAAATATTATTTCGATTTCAAAATTATCTTCGATTATTAGTGATAAGCCTTACCAACTTTTTTATACGTTTTTCAATTTCTATTTGATAAGATAGAGATTCAGATAGAGAGCATTATAGAGATATTATTTTAATTTTAATGAAATATAAATTTTTAATGATTGCTTTTTAAATATCAAACATTATAAGCTTATAAACTTGTAAATTTAAAATTTTAAGTAAAGAATTTATTAGAATAGTTTATTGAAGTTTAAATTTGTTCACAAATACTTCGAACTTCAATTATGTTAACGATGTGTTAATATAGCTTTATTTACATATGGATGATTTAGAGCAAAAAATTAAAGCATATAAATGATTACCTCTAAAAATCATAAACAGTTATTTAAATTGAAATCAGTATCAAAAGCTCTTCAAATTTAATTTAAAATTTCTTTACGTTAAATATTATGAATAGAGGGTTTCGACAGTAAATGTTCGCTTCCTTTCCAAGTGTAAGCGCAAGTTTGGCATATCATACATATGTACCGTATGTTGTATATTGGATTGCTATATCATTAAAGTAATAGTTTGTTCACGTATTGTACGTTATAGTTGATTGAAGGTTCGCAATCGCATTACACAACAATTCATTTCTAATATGAATTATAAAATATTTAGTTTAAAGCTAGTTTTAAATCTGTTAGCAATCCTAGATTAAACTTTTGGTAACTAAAGCATGCAAATCAGGCAGTTGATCCAAAACTGCTTAATAGTGCGATACGTGTTATTGAGCAATCAATTTTTATTTCAACACTAAATTTAATAACATTCATTATACGTTTAGTTTTTAAAATGTTGTTTTTAATTTTCAATGAGCTTTTAAAAATGATAAGTGATGTATGCAATTCTTTATGTCCGTCCATCCGTCCGTTCGTAGCACACAAGTATAGAAAAGTTAAATTTTGATTTAAATAGATTATTTAATTTAATTTTAACTCAATAATTTTTAACTGCTTTAGAAATGGTAAAATTGTACTTTTGCTTCACTTGCTTGTGATCTATATATGGGTTTCTCATAAATGTTAAACATACATTAAATGCTAGAAAACTAATATTTATTGATTTTGATAAAATAAACAGGTATGTTGGATGCTGATATAATTTTAGATCATGACTTATTGTCATTGTTTATAAAAGAAGTTTACCATTTCAATGAGCCGATTAGAGCTAAACCTATCAAACATTTTATAAACAAAGCATATTAAAAAAACAAAATAGAACTTTAAATGATAGGTTCACTGAGCTTCAATTCTTAGCTGAGCAAAAAAATTTAAAATTTAAAGACGATGATGGTTATAATACAAATCACTTATTACCCCGCAGGACGTTTTAAATTTTGTTGAAAAAAACTTATTAAAAGTAAATCGCGTCCAAAATATTTTACAAAATCCAATTTTACGCTATATATTAGGATTATTTAATATAAAGTGTATGATAATTTTATAAAAGTAAAAACTAATAATAGAAAATAAATAGAAAGTAAATAAATTGGGAATAACAGTAAATCTCATTTTATCTTTTAAGCAGTAATTCTCTGTCTCTGTCTCTCTCTCTCTCTGTGTGTGTGTGTGTGTGTGTGTGTGTGGTTATAATATATTTACATTTTTTATCTGACATCGTAAGAAAATTGTCAGATATATGTATTTGACTTTGTCTGTCCGTCTGTCCGTGTGTCTCCACTCTGATAGTAGGCTTTTTCTCGAAAAAAAAAGGCAAAATAGGAGGCTTTTTTTAGTCAAAACATGTAAAAATAGGAGGCTTTTTTAGTGAAATAATGTAAAAATAGGAGGCTTATTAAGTGAAAAAAATAGTCAAAATGGAAGGCTTATTAAGTGAAAAAATTTCAATAAAAAATGGCATATAATACGGAAAACGGAATATGCCATTTTGGAAAACGGAATATGCTATTCTGAAAAACGGAATATTCCATTCTATAAAACGGAATATGTCAATCTATAAAACGGAATATGCCATTCTAGAAAAAGAAATATGTCATTTCAAAGAAATAAAACGACTGAGATTTAAATAAATCAAATCGAAAATAAAATTAAAGTAAATCGGAAGAGCGAGCGAACGTAGTGAGCGACCAAAAAAAACTCAGCGCAAAATAACATTCAAATATCTAAAATTTCTAATACGAAGTCAGATACTATAACCGTTACGATCTTGTTTCATGATCTTTTTGAGTAGTCTTATTACGACGTCATATTGTACTCCGTACACCACTATCCTCATGCGAATGGTTTGACATTTGAGTCCTATCGGCATTCTGTTCAACAGTTGACGGCTCCAAGTGGCCTAAACCAACAATCTCATCCACAAACCGTCGAAGGGGTGCAGCAATCTGAGCATTTAACTGTCGAAATGGTTGTTTTTTGCGTAAAATTTTACGTTTAGAGGCGAGAAATTTTTTCTTTGCTCGCTTATAACGATTTTTTGCAAGAACCAAATCTTTAGCAGCGGAGATAAAAATTCTACTATCGCTTCCATCTATCGATGAAATATTGTATGTTCTGGTTCTTGGGGCGGGCAATATTCTTGCAAAGAATGCGCCACGGGTTCACGAAAGGGTCGATCAATAATATCGGCAAATTCATTTGCCGATAGTGATATCAATGCAATAACCTTAACATCACTATCACCCGATAAGGTAATTGGATCGTTTACGAGATCAAAACCTGCAGTATATTCGATCGAACGATTGAGTGTTGAACTCACAGATTCTGGACCTAAAGCTATCGCGATTTCTTCGGTAGATACTGCCGTATAAACTGGCAATCTAAGCACCACAACATCGAGCGTTTCTGGTACAGCTATTTCTGGAAAAATCTGACGATTTGGACGGTTTAGTCTATTGAGGTCAAAATCATCATCGGTTATTTCTACTACTATATCATTGTCGGACTCATTCCCATTATTTGCAATTTTTAGAGACTGAAAAAGAAAGAAAAACATATTGTCAAGTATATGTAATTTTTAAAATAAGTATTTTAAATACAAAGTAAATAAACTATTAAAGATTTATATATTCCTTAAATCGATGAATAAACCATTTTCATTTATGACATCAGAATTAATAATAAATAAACTGGTTAAAAAATCTTATAAACGTTAAATTATGGCTGTTTAATTATATTTATGTTAATAGACAACATTAATAAAATTTTACAAAATGGAGAATAATTATTTTATGACAAAATAAAGGCGATTACGTTATGTATAGACACGGCAACGCTATACGTGATAGAAACAGATGGGATAGAAATAGTATACAGAATTATGCGCAAAATAATGAATATTATAGTAAACCATGTTCGAGAAATAGAAAATGCAGACAGAATATGAGAAGAGGTTATTAAAGAAGTTATCATAGAAGACGTTCGCCAAACAGAATAGCAGCGAGAATTAATGAAACGTCGTTCAAATTTTCGTCATCTCAAGGTCACAGCTGGTTAAAAATCGCGAGATTTCACAGTGCCATTACAGCACTAGCAGTAGGGGTGACCGCTCTAATTAATATAATAACGCCAGCAAAAGTTCGAACTCTGGATATTCTCAACGGTCGAGTTACAATAATAACAACAGCGTAAATGGGTGTCGATAACAACTGCGCTGTACTTTGTTCTTTGTCTAATCGACGGTTATCAACAAAATAACGAAGACATACACGAGTTGCTAGAGTTTTACGACTTTTAGGTGTTGACGGTCGCCAAACCTGACAGTTATGAATACTCGCGTATAAACGTTAGCTATATATCTTAATTAATAATAATACGTTGATTAATTGCAACTAGTAATACGTTTTTTTAATTTGATGGAAATACTGTGTAGGTAAACAAGAGCTAATAATAGTGGTTCAACTTGTATCGGGTGTGAATCATTAATGTTGTAATTAATAAAAAAACTGACTTTAATTGAGAGGTATTTACATTTACATAATTCACCAACACTAACCCCATTGGATGATTTGACTGTCACCGAAGGATCTCCCGCCAGATTTGTCACTTCAAAGACTTTAAAACCTGTCCCCAAAGTTTTGTGGTACCGAAACGATCACCAAATAAGTGCTTCCCGAGATTTTCAAGTATTTTCAATTTTCAATTTTAACGAAAATTTTTATTGTTATTAAAAAATTTATTTTATTGTTAACGCATATGTCGTTTTGGTCCACACAATAACAGTCCCAACTTTTTTGTGACCAGTGTTGGGGCATTACAGTCAACCGTGATTTGAGTGTAGAGTTGCAATGGTTTTGATCGCCAAATTGTCGTCACCGTTCACAGCGATAAATCTTCAATCGTTGATGGATTTCTAATCGTCACTCTCAGCGGTTTACAATCGATCTCTATTTAATGGAACCGAAAAATTGAGTTTTTTTTAGTTTTTTGAATTTTATTCATTAATTAAAAAACATTTTCTTTATTAAAACTTTTTTTTTATACTGAGTAGTGTACTTAGTATTTGAAACAAATGGTTGATTAAAAGAATTGATTGGCTGCGGTAAACGTAATAATAAAGTCGTCTGGTTTCGGAAAATGTAATCACACATCGAGGGGATTTGTTAAATTTTTTGTGGTGTTAAACTTCAAAAGCAGATACAGTTTTTCGCAGAGCAGTCTATATCCAAATGCGTTGAATTATGCCCACAATCAATAACGAGGCGAGACTTTGTGCCAATTTTTTCGAATTCAATGTGAAACGCTTTCTACTAGATACTTAATATATCTGAATCATCTCTACAGTTAATAAAATGGAGTTACATATCAAATTTCTAGTCATCGAATGTGTTGTGTGTCTAACCTATAAGCTGGAAAACCACTTAAATCAATGAAAACATCAAAAAAACACACACACAAAACAAATATAGAACGAAAATTAATGAAACACTCACAATCGCGCACACAAGGATCGGTGAAACGCATCCTAAAGCAAAATGTAATTCTTTAAAATCCTTGATCGATGAAATTTCAATTAGATTAATTACATGTACAATATAAGAAACATTTGAAATTTCTGGAATTATAATAAATAGTATAGATTGCTCAGAACAACTAGGAGAATTTGATAAAAGTGGTACTCTACTTATTTCTGTCGATCAAAAAAATAAAATATTTGGAATAGCACCAGGATTAACCAAACCACATGATGAATAATGCAGATCATGAAGAAAGAAGTAGTCATTCGAGTTCATCGATTTGTGAAGTTGTTTCTGATAGTCTTTCAAACACCATCTACTGTTGAACCTATCACACTAACATCATCCATTGTCGGACCTACCGCACATCCATCATTTTCAAAAAAAAATGAAACAAACAGAAATGAAACTCATTTCGCAGAAATCGACAAATTTCTCGTAAAATCTTTAATTAGAAAAGCTGATTATAAGAAAGAAATAGTTAATAAGAAAAAGTATACGTGTATTATATGCTTCCCTCTTTACCCTAGCATAGTGTCAGTGTACCGACATACCGTAGCGAAAAATTTTATGAACACTCTGTTATATCAAAGTTCCGATTGTATGTTACCAGAAACACCGCTTCAAAAACTAAAAGCTTCTGGTAAAAATGTTTGCAAACATATATTATCATGCCACAGTTTTATTGGTAATCGTTTCTGCAAATTTATTGTTGTTAAATATTGTAACTAAGTAAAACAGATAATTAATTTCATGATACAATCAAATTATCAATGTGAATTTTGTAATGCAATCAAGAAGATCATATACGTTTAGAAAGCTTAAAAAAACTAAAACAATATAATTAATCATTACGATTTTCAGACAATTTTTTGTGTTCTTTGTCAAATTAATGGCTACAAATAATAGCATTGTTTTAATAAAACATCACATTAGCAATGTTCATTCTGAATACTCAAATTTGTTTAGCAAACAATAAAAGATGGACAATGTTCAGTAGCTTTTAAAAATTTACCGCACTGCATTCAGTTAAATGTTCTCTCTATTTTGATATAGACATATAAATGCGAATCTGATGGTTATTAGTGCCAACAGAAAAACTTACAGCTTTAACATTTGAATTTTTAATAAAATAAAAATTAAAACTTCTATTTTAAGATGAAATATGTGCTACGAATATCTAGCTATGCTGAGAAAAAAGTGAACATAACCATAATGCAATTTGATCGCACTCGAATTATGAGCCAACCGTACAGTATCAGCATAAACAGATACTCAAAGACATAAGGTATAGCGGCGGACAGAATATTGTGCACAGTGTGCCGAAGGATAAATTGGCGCCTATTTTATCTCAGGTACATATTAATAAAACGTTAATATTTAATTGGTTTAATTTGTTTAATTGTTTGTTTTTTAAAAAGGCAGCTCAGCTAAACATGTTAACGGAATATCACAACTATTTAATTGCAACATTGGTATGTAAAATAATTTTATTATTCTTTAATGAACAAATACTTTAGTTTATAGATAGTACAATGTTACACTGTTACATATAATGCTACCACAATAAAAATATAATAATCACACGCGTAGACAACTTCTACCTTAGTGTACGATGCGGTTACACTATTTTCAAGTTATAAATATAAAGTTTTAAAATATAAAGTTTGTGTGTGTGAGTGAGTGAGTATGTGTCAAATAAAAAACAACCAATAACTGTTATTTAGATTAATAAACGACAATAAGACAAACATAATATAACATGATTACCCAAACTGCAATTTTTGCATGCCGTTGACCTAACAGTACTTATGCACTTTTTATTATTCGCCATAATTGTTTGCTCTTTAGGGCTGAAAGATTACGATTGAAAAGCACTCGTGATGCACTTTCTCGCTGGTGCGGTATCCGCGATCGATATCACAGCAGCAGTCATTAGCGATGCCCAAGTTCTGAATGGTGCGCACCACGTCGTGCACAATAAACTGGCACAAATAATATTCATTACCGAACGCTTTGGATCGGTTTTGCGAATATCAGGCATTAGAAGCTTCGTTATAAGTCTCGAAAAATGCTGCTTAAATTTAATTTTTAGCGTAAAAAAAACGCAACAATCGCACCCAACAAACACGTACATTCACAAGAAGAGAAGAAAAAACACTGTTTTGTTTAGAATACAATTTTAGAAGAGCGCTGAACAAAAGAAAAACTTACTTTTAAACGCTAAAAGAGTTATTATGACCAAAAACTTATAATTAGCATCGCAGTAATAAAATTGTACAAATTTCTGGCATGAGAAGTTTTACAAATTAAAGTATTTCATTGAAATAATATCATTGAAAAGCAACCGTTTAGAGATTTTAATCAAAAGTTAGAGAAAAATATTTTCATGAAAGGTTTTGAAATAATTGGAGTTTCATTGAAATTTGCTCGTTTACTCGATTAATAGGCTCTCTCACTCTCTAAATCGCGAAAATGAATTATTTATTATTTGTCACGTTTGACTAAATCCACACTATTGCCACATGAATTATTAGCGTGTGTTTTTTCATGTTTGGAAAAAATTCAAAAATTTTTGTCACTGCGAATATGAGGAATATTCATAGACACTCACTCAATCACTTCTGAAATTTATACTGTAGTATAAATTAATAGTCAATTGAAAAATTAGCTGATTTTTAAAATTGATATCGAGATTATTTTGGAAAATGATTTTTTTATACTGAATTTATTACGAATCATTATTCGCTTAGGAATGATAAAATGATAACCCCTACAAATAACATGTCTATAGATAGACACAGGCAATGACTAAAAAAACCTGAATTGGTTTCAAAGCACACACACATAGACAGACACTTAAGCTAGAGTTAAGTTAGAAGTATTATCTATACAAAAAAAAGTTTCTAAAAATGTTTTTTTTTATGGAAAATATTCCAGAGTTTTACCTAAAAATCATACATTAGAATGATTCTATCAATAAAAAAGTTCCACTCATCTGTCACTTCTTATTTATTCTATGCAAACAAGTTGTTTTAAAAACTATTTTTTAAGTTCTTAAACATAGGTTCCACCAATAAATGATCCAAAATGAATGATTTATATCAATAAAATTATTATTTTTTTGAAAACAACATACATTTCATATTAACCAATATAATATTATAATACACTGAGTATGATTTATGTTTTATTTATAGTTTATTTGAGCTATTATCACAGGTTTCGCAATCGCCACCAAAATCGAGAGCAATACTAGTACACCTTCGCAGCTCTTTCTAGAATTCTTCAGATCTCAAGAAACTGTTATGCACACACAGAACGCGTGGAGTGAAGGTTAGTGTGATATTAATTTAGCAATATTCAGCTATCTTGTTATTATTCACTAATTCAAACCCAATTCAATAATAATATATTATGCACGCAATGAGCGGTTGAGTGAGAGTTTTATATATATATATTTATTTATATACATCGTATAGTTTTAAATCAAGTCAAACAATAAGTTCTCATGCGTTTATTTTCCTGATGGCGATACTTTGCTATTAGACACACTACGCTATTATACACACTTCGCTTTTAGACACATTTCGCTAATAGACACACTTCGCTATTAGACACACTACGCTATTAGACACACTTCTCTATTAGACACATTTCGCTTTTAGACACACTTCTCTATTAGACACATTTCGCTTTTAGACACACTTCTCTATTAGACACATTTCGCTTTTAGACACA
>JAQIVF010002254.1:0-11494 GCA_034698365.1 Steganacarus magnus | reverse complement strand
ACACACACACATTTATTTTGAAATCTACCGAAAATAGCATTTAATCTTCTCTGTGTGCAATAATAATGACAGTAAGAAAAACGTCGTACCACTGATTAATTAGAGACAGCGAGCGTTGTTCGCTATCTTTCTCTGTTTGTAACCTAAGATTACGTTTGAAGCGGTGGACAAATTAATGTGCTTTACTTATATGTGCTTTACTTATACGTGTGTTACGACACTTGCCTTAACTTTATTATACCAAAGTTAAGTTTGCGGAATCAAAACAAGATTGTGCTAATCATAATAATTTAGAAAATTGTCTGCAAACCTAATTTAACTCTACTGTCCATAATATTAAACATTTTTCTAAAAATTAGATTTTATTTGAATGGATAGTTCATTCTTAATGATTAGTTGGTTCGAGAATTCGCAAGTGTTTATAGACATAGCACTACGAGCTAATGGCACAAATATAAGACTTATATATATACGATTTTTATGCTAATTTTATCCTCAGGAAAAATAAAAATTATACTTTTGCGCGAATATGAAAACTTCGACACATATATATAAGCAGTAAGCAGTTGAGAGCATATTTGTCAGCCGCTATTCAACGCAATATATGTGAAAAGCAATTTACATTTAAAACTACTGTTACTCTATTTGAATATTTAATTTCGCTTCCAGTGAAAAATATAATACAAGTTGACATTACTTTGTGTGCACTGAAAAATAGTGTAGTGTCGGAGAGTGACGAACGAACACATAACACACCAGTGAAATATTCTGTGTGAATAAGTTCATCATATACTGGTACACACTAGTAGTTTCAAAAACAAAACAAAAAATTATAATAAATTCCGATTTTTTTACTTCATTTTTCCAAAATTTATTTCATTTTTTTGTGTAAAAAATTGGCATAAAACGCATAGAAACGCAGAGATTTTTGAAAAAAAATAAATATATAACACTTGAATGTTTATTTCATAAATAACTGAAATACTGTAAAAATAAATTCCGTTTTCAACGAGAAAATAATGATAAAACTTGGAATTAAGTATATATCGACAAAATAATGCAGAATATAACATAAAAGAAGTAAAACAAAAATACTGCAATAGAGAAATGAAAGCGAGCTTACAATGAATTCCTCTGTGAAGCATTTGATTTTGCTGATAACCAACGCAAATGTCAGGATCAGGGCTATCGGGTAATTGGTCGCAGTTAAGCTCTTGAGGCCACTGAAGCGAGAATACCGCCAGAAAGAAGTTACACCGTAGATGTGCCTCTGTTAGAGAGAGGGGGGGTATTAGGGTATTAGAGATCGGATTAAATAAGAGGCAGTCATAATATTTCATTGTGTTTGTGTGTCAATTATTCGAGAAGCGCTAATACCCTGACATAAGGTTCTACACGGTGGCACTGGATAGCCGGTTGTGTTGCACTTCGGTACTAATTGGGAGCACAAAAATAGCGGCAACAGCGCGTAACACTTCACACTGATTATAGTCTCGTATTCCTGCAGCTGTGCATTGATTTCGGTCTGGTCTGACTGACCGAAACTGTTCGGTAGTGTTGTGTACGCGTACGCGATGCGGTACCGCTGGCACAGCGCCACACGCAGTGGTGAGCACACACCTGTGTAAACAAAATGAGAAATCAGAAAAAAAATTAATTGTATTATTATTATTATAATATACACATTTTCTTCAAAACATTAACGATTGTTTATTTATTTTGAAAGAGTAAATTTGATTGGAAATAAACCGGAGAGGGGTTTGGAAATAAATGTTTCCAAACGTTTCCAAAGGCTCAGTTATTAGTGTTTTAATGATTTATTTATAAATAAATCAATATTTATACCGGTATACAGTCTTTCACTTGTGACAAATAATTTAAAACTCATTTAAATTAGTCAACACACACTTTTTATCCTAAATTTCTAATATTTTCCTGTTAATTGATTGTTATTCGAAAATAGAAACTAGAATCTCACAAATGGTCGCCAATTTTCGGTATTTAGTGCTTTAAATGTGTCATCAAAATGCAAAAGCAAAAGCTAATATCGGGTAGCATTTGTTCAAAGTGAGCTAAAAATTACTAATAAGCGTGCATTTTTCCTAGGGTTCACTTTTAAGGAAAATTAACCATTAGACTACTTTAAAATAAAACAAATAAAATCCTATTGCTTTGTTTACTTAAGCGTGCATGAAATTATTTAATAACATTTTTAGAGAAAAGAAGTAGTGTTCAGTGTTCAGTGTTCAGTGTTCAGGTGCGTTAGTGTCTAGTGATTGAATAAAAGAAAAACATTAACTGCATTCTTATTATCGAAGAAACACAATACTTTTGTTTTCCAAAGTTAACGCACACACACACCATGATTACGACTGATGGAGTGGTGTGTACCGTATTATATAAGCTATGTGTACTTAAGTGTATATGCGTATGCGATGTGTGTGTGTGTGTGTTCGCAAAAATTAAGTTATGTTCCGTAACTTTATATCTATAGCCTCTGCTCTCTCTCTCTCTCTCTCTCTCTCTCTCTCTCTCCTCTCCTCTCCTCTCCTCTCCCTCCCTTCTGTCTCCTCTCGCTTTTCTAACTTTAGAATTCTATATTCATAGTGAAGCCAAACTTCGTTACTCTCTAAACCTAAACTTATTTCCATTGCATGCACATTTTAAAAAGTTGTATAAAAGTGCAATTTAAAAACAAGCTTAACTTACAATTTTTTTAAAAATATTGATTAAAAAATTATAAAAAGAATATATAAAATAATAATAAAACTTTACTTTTGCTAATTTTACGTTAGTATCGACCAATTCATTATGCATTTCTTTGCTTTACTTGAGTCAGAACTCACATCAGTCAAATTTCAGTGTTTAGCCATACACGCAATGCATTAATGCCCAAAACTGAGTTGAATTTCCGTTTAGATTCTTCTCTTTCTCTGCTGCAGTAGCGTTATAAAAAAATTAATTGATAGAATGAGTTTAGTGTTCATCCCCTGTATTCGTTTCCCTTTAGTAACCCTTTATTTCTAATGGTTGAAAAACTTCTTCGCTATCGCACCCAAGCATTATATAGCGTTGCGTTTATTCATATTTGCATATCGATCCTTATTCAACTGATTTCATTATACATATTTTACATTACGAATATCTTTTTTATTCCTTATACAGTACCGTACTATTCTGATAACTATGAATGTTTTTATCAGAAAATTTATAGAAATTTTAAACATATATTATTATAATATTGCTATTATAAATTAAGTTTATTTACCACTAAATTACACTATTATTTTTAGCTGTCAGTTGGTATAAGTTTTACTATCGAATTTAACACCAAATTTTTATGTTTGTGTGTAAACATTTATAATGTATTCTCTGACTTAATGAAATTTTGATTGAATAATTCTTGTTAAAATAAAGTTTAGCAATATAATCGATTTCAATATCTTTATTATCTTTTAATTGATAAGATTTTGGCATTTGTATTTGAAATTAATAGCAGTATAATGCTAGCCATACAAGTTCTACAAATAAATATAACTATTTTTAAAAATTATTGTATTTCGAAAATTTGTTCATTCGAATCATTATTCAACGTAAAAATTAATTTTTTAATCAGCATAATAAATTTAAGACCCAAATATGCACCTAATTTCGAATTACAATCTAGAAATTTTTTTTTGCATTATAAGAAATTTGCTTGAATTAGTTTATATTTATGCTCAAGAAAGTTTATTAATGAAAATATTTAACATTAATATAACTACACGAGACAAATCAGCATTTACTTCATTACATTTCGCTATATTTTTGTGGTATAACTTATTCGTGCCAAATCTTAATTCTTTGGGGCACGGCTTAAAAATAAAGAAAAGGTTGAAAATTTATTGGTTAGTTAAATAAATAAATATGGAATACTTTTGAAACTTAAATTAGGCAACAACAATATATATATATATATATATATATGTATATGGAATATTCATAGATATCTAAATCAGGATTTTAAATATTCTCGCATTATATTTGATTCTATTTATATTTATCTCCACTGAGAACACACACACATGCAAGGATAGACTTCGTCGAATACATCAAATTGATTTTTTTGAAATCTTGATAAGTTATTTTTTATTTAAACTCGAACATATTTTGCTCTATTAAAAATTACCATTAGGTTAAAAAAATAAAAATTATCCGCGTGAATATATGATAAAATCCTTAATATCAAATGTTATTAAGTTTGATCCCAGTTATTTGATTTTCTAAATCTGATATTTTTAGAACCAAGGGCTCACCTAATGCCAGAGTTTTGAAGCCTTGACCAATAATCAATTATTGTAATAATGGTATTAAAAATTCATTTTTATTATAAACGGATTATATTCAGTAATCTTAAATAAATGATATTATCCTATTAAAATAAATGTGAAAGAAATTTTCCTTTTAAATTAGAGCCCACGTGAGATTTATATTTTTATCACACAGCAAATCTGGTGCACTACACTTTACATGAGGTACCCGTTAGGAAACCAATATTTTTATGTTTTCACGAATTCGTAAATTTATTTGTTACCCTGTATTATTTAATTGCTTTTAGTAAATAATGTTATGAATAATTATTTTTTATTTAGTTTTTAAATCTAAATTTTAAATGAATTTAGCTTTAAGATTATAACTGTTTATAAACTAATCGTAAACTATTTATGATTTTTTTTCTGCTTTTCGAAAATTTTAATCAATCTTTATGTTAAATTTATTTAATTAAAGCCATTGCTGGCAAAAGCAGTGATCATTCTATATAATAATAATGATAATAACTAACGCTAGGAATATTGGTTTTTTATTTAACTTTGAGCAGTATGTAATGAACATGCCTGAGGACGATCCTCGACGGATGGATGAAATAAGAAAATATGCTGCAATTTATGGTCGCTTTGATTGTAAGAGAAAGCCTGAAAAGCCGCTTACGTTACACGAAGTGAGTTCGCTATTATTTTATAAAATAATTATTTTGAAGTAGGCGTATATGAAATGAGCTATTGGTGTATTGGAGTATTGGAGTGAGTTAATGACATAGCGCTTCGAGACTAAACTTTTCTCAAGACATTCGTTTTATCGCGCAAATTATGCATATCCTAACTGTGATTCGTTTTTTGAAACAATTTTCAAATTTTTAAAGCATATCATAATTTTTAGTGATTTTAGAGATAAATAGTATTTGTAATTAAAGTAAATTGATGTTCAACATAATAATTAAAGGTTTCAGTAAATGAAGCAGCGGCACAGATTTGCAAACATATTCCTGCGCTCCTTTCCAGACGTGACGAACTTTTTCCACTCGCGCGACAAGTTGTACGTGACAGTGGTTATCAATATTCAAAGGGTCATTCTAGGTATTCACTATTCTAAATCTATATAGTGGTTCTAATTAATTTATATTTGCTTTTTAAATTGATTAACCAGATCTCAGAGTTGCACAAAAACTTACGATGACTCAGATCAAAGTAGTTGCAAGAGAAGCCGCACAGAATCTAGTCCTAATCATGAGTCAAAAATTAATTTTAGTGATGAAGAACGCAAAAAAAGACAGGTTAATGAAATTTTTTTACTAATTCGCTTCACAACGAAAAACAGTTCAAATGATACATAAACCCAAATTACTTTGTTACTACCACTGCCAGCATTGCTTTTATAATAAAATAAAATAATTTTTAAATCGGCAAAACTTAGGAACGTTTGGAATCAATTGTGGAACAGTTGAAAACATTGGGAAATCAACACGAAGAAATAAAAAAACAACTCCAACAGGCAAATGAACTGCAAAATTATTCGGAAGTAAACCAATTTCAAAGCGAACTCGATTACATTTCCACTCAACAAATGCAACTTATTAATGAACAAAGTGAAATTAATCGACACTTACGTCGATTCGAAAAGTAAGTATTTCCAAATATTTTAGACATCTTTGTATTTATTCTTTAAGTAATATCTAAAACTAAAAAGTAGATATTTTTTGCTTTAGTTGTGTATACCTTCAGTTGTATTTAGTTGTTATTGAAACTTAAAAATATTCTTATTATATAACATAGTTTATATAATATTTATAGATATTGCCCATGTCTGAGAAAGTATGAGAATTTACAATATTCTATTAACAAATTACATAAAAAGATTAATGTTTTACATTGTTTCTTTAACTTAATACAATTTTTCTTAAAAATTAAATGAAGTCCTACTAAATTACAAGTTATAATTTATAACTTAACGCTTATAAAGTACAATTAAAAATAGCTAAAAAATACTATAAACGCCCGCTTTTGTCTTTTTGATTGTGGAACATAAAAATTTTTGATTAAAACTACTATGAAAAAACTTCATGAATACTATGTTTAATTAAAGAGTAAATTTTGATTTTAATTTTTAATGCAAATGCATATATGATTATTTCCAATATGCTTATTCTTTTTTTTTTGTTTTGCTAATTATTTGAACCGAAAATTTTGCAATTACAAAATAAACATTGCTTAGTAGATAAACCAAATTAGTTTTTCAAATAATTTTTATCATTAAATTTGCATAGAATTAATTTTTAGACTTTTAACTTTGTGATAACTAAACCCAAACAGAATACAAATGAAATCTCAATTTGAATATTTGTGGATTAAATTAATTAAAATAATGCTTTAAATTTTATTCTTAAGAAAAACTTAAATAAATATTATTTTGTATTAACTTAGATTGCAGAGAAGCTATGGTCGATACAGCTCTGGATTTGAAATCGATAAAATTGACACTGACGATACAGGTGGGATATAATTCTCAATAATCTGTCCAATAAATAATCGCGATTTGCACTTTAAAGTTTAGTTATTAGTAAGGCCATCAAAATTAGGGGCAAAAATCATACTAATGCGAGAGGACTTTGGGCTAAATTCTGGGCAATAAAATTCAAGCAAAATAATTTTTAATCAATGTTTAAAGAATTGTTATCTAGAATAACATTGATTTTTAACAGTGGCTCTCACAAAAAAATAAGTTTATTTAAGTGAAAAATAAAAAAATTTAAAACAATCTTTCAACTTCTTCGGAAACTAAAGTTAATCAAAAGTATTGATTCTTAATTATTTGGGAACTTTTTTTTAAACTATCTTATAATTAACAATAAATTAAATTTGAAAACATGCAATAATTTTATAAAGATAGCAGAGATGTGATAATGTTAAATATGCTCAGAAAATACTTAAATATAAGCTATTCGACAAACAAAGCAAAAACTTCACATTCAGGCGATTCTGGCAAAAATGAACAGTTTAAAATAGTTATTTTAAAACATATATTCATTTTAAAAGTATTCCCGAAAATTACGCATATTATTAGATTTCGCGAGACATCTAATTTTGTTGGCCTTAGACATTGACATTTTTTAGTTTAAAATTTAGGGATAAGATTTAGGGATTCCCAGAAATTGCTGAAATTTTCTTGCTTCAAACATATTTTATTGTATAATGAAACTTTATCTTACTTTTAAATTCTGTGTGAAATTTTTTGGATTAATAATTATGAATGTTTTCTCTAACATTCAAGTAATAATTACTTTCAAAGACCATTGCGATCTTAATTATTACATTATTATTTTTATTCGTGGTTATATAATAATATGGTTTATTGGGCATAAATTTAATTTAAATAAAGTTAATCAAAATTAAATGCGATGCAAATTTTTCAAAAGATTCTCAATTTTCGCTGTACTCGAACGAATCGTCACCATCTGTTATTCAAGAATCACAGCAAAACTCTCCGAATCAAGAAGTGTCTCAAAGTTCATCGGATGGGTTCTCAAAGTTGTTACCAAGTAAGGAGTAAACCAGTTGACAGTTGAATATTAAATATGTATCCAACGATGCGAAGTATTTCTAATCTTGTTAGCAAAGAAGACCGGCAACTCTGTCGCAGCATCGCATATAACCAAACAACTTGTTCAAGAAACACTAATTGATGAAGGATTGAGAGTTGTGAAAGAGTTGGCCAATCAGATAAAGGAGGATCCAAGTGGTTCTGTTGATTTGCGCGTTTTTAGCAGACCATCGGATGCGACGCGTATATCCAGTGCGACCTCAAACGCTTTCATCGTGTCGTCCATCGAAAATAGTCGTTGTAGTTATAAACAAGATATTTGCAGACCGAGAGGAAGACCACCAAAATTTTTAGATCGTGATTATCAACACAATCAACAAATTATTTTTAATAATCATATATCGCAGCAGCAAAACATGATTTCAAACTTCGTATCTGACATGAATGGCCAAAATTCCACACAAATTGAAATCATTAATGGCAACGGATTCAGCAGTTGTTCGAATGACAATTCAATCATCGATTGTAATGGCGAAGAATTAAATGACTCAATAAATAGTCGATTTAATGAAAACGATGGTAATAAAGAGGATTCATTTATATTGCCCACTGATCTCTCAAAAATTCATAATTCACCGAAAGATTGCAATTTGTTATCCAATTCAAACAGTGTTAATACTCTTATTTCTTTAAATGTGAACGGAATAAGTAATTAAATGTGAATCGCTTTCACAATAAGTTAGACTCCTCTATATTTTCATTTTCTTTCTTTTTCAATACCCAATAGTATAATTAAATTAAAATTAGAATTTCGTTTACATTTGTAATATCGAATCATGATTTTATTGATCATAGTTTTAAAAAGTTTCATTCACTCTTTTCATAATTCAAGTTTGTTTGATCTCAAAAAGCGCTCATGTATTTAAATTCTTCGAAATCATAAATCTTTTTCTTTCTACACTATTTTTCAAATTTTTATAATGCAATCTTTGGGTTGTGTGCAATTACTTAAATTTAATACTTAAAACAACCTTTAAGCAGAGATTGGATAATTGGAGTATTACCTGATTTAAGTGAAAAACCGAATAAATATATTATGCATTATTTTTACTTTCAAGACTGACGCTTCAGACAGTGATGCGTTTCTAGTGGAGTTTAATGATTGAATTTTAAATTACAAGTTAAAGTTCAATATGGAGTCCCGTAAAAGTTATGGTTGGGTTTCCCCTCTTAACTTCATTCAATTAAAACAATTTATTAGATAATTCGAAATGAATCAATTTTTCTGTAAGATAGAACCGTATCATTAATTTGACTGAAATTCGCAGAAACTAGTAAAATATAACATATTTTATTAATAGAGATATTATGAAATTTCTGGTGGTCTTGAGGAAGCCATGGTCCCTCTTTTGGATACCTTACTCATAATATTTAATGCCATAAACAGTAGAAAATATTATACAAGCAACTAATTTTTTACTTAATTAATTTTCAATTTCATGTCACATTGTCTCTAATTATCCCTTGTCTGCTTTAAGTACATCTTTTGTATTTTACGTTTAACGTTATTTTATAAATGTTTTATTTATCAATAATTCTGTGTAAATATTTGGGCAAATGCCGAAGGTTAGACATTTAATGAACCTTTGAAAGTAAGTGTCACCTTCTAAAGGTTTTAAATATACCGTAAAATAATATGCGCTGAATTTTCTAAAAGATTGCAAAAAAAAACTTTTATAACGCATATTATGAGTTATTTTTTTCATCTATCAATAGTATTTATTACTCTATGGTTGTGATGTCTATCTTCAGTTTATTTGTTACAAACCATTATAATAGTATTGATTTAAATTTAAAATCATTAATTTTATTTATCAGAGATCTGAGATCTCTTCTTTATTTATATTGAATAATTTATGTTTGATCATTTGAGCTACAGTTATGTTAGTCTTAAAAGAGAAACAATAAGAAAAAAGAAAATCTTTCGCACAGCTCTTTTAGATTCATATTTAAACAGAGTTTTGATTAAAATTTCCACTCAGAAAGCGTTATAAACGACTAATGAATGCTAACATTAATTGGAGTTCATTGATATTTTAGATTATAATTTAAATAATAATCTCTAATACAAAAAGTACACAAATGAGTTGAATTTAGTTTGAAAAATGAAGACAAGCGAATATGATATTATTTTTAATATGAATTTTTTTGCACACTATTCACATTATATTTAATGCATTTTGTAATAAACATTCTCTGCTTTACACATATTTATCATTTACTTAATTTCGAATTAATGCTTCTTCTAAACACTTTATTTTTTATGTATTTTTGTTTCATTTCGAATCCTGACAAAAGTTTTAATATGAAGCAAGGTTTCAGTCATATGTACAAAATGATTTTTCCTGCATAATATGTCTCTATATCGATATAACCAGAATTCTGTGATAGGAATATTGAAAACTGAAAAGAGAGAGAATGGAATTCAGTCTATAATTTTGAATCCATTTAAAAACAGTGCAATTTTGTTATTTTGAAAGTCAAGTCATTTTGTAAGAAATTCAACAGAGAAAGCAGGAATCACAGAATTTGTAGAATCATTTTGACATGAAATCTTGTGATACAATGTGATACTAATTCAGTTTTAAAAGTGTTTTACTAAGTATTAAAAATAAATTTATTAAAATTCTCCTGCATTTGAGAGAATTATTAAAGAGTCTAACTTTTTTGGTTTGCTTTGCAAGTCTCTTTCTCTCTCTTGCTTTCGGAAACATTTCACACACACAGTCTAACCTTAATTCATTTATTCTTTACTTTGCTCATCTTCTCGTTTTCTCTCCTCTATATGATTACGACTTGCATGCTTACCACTCACATAAATGCATATAACATTAATGCATTAATAAGGTTGTCCCCATCAGAGCAACACCATTTTTAGAATCGCTTTCTATAGATAAAATTCATGTAAATTACTTAGAAAGAACAGTCATACTTACAGATTCAAAAGTGTTTAGTGTTTTTGTGTTTTTATTTTAGAGTCTAATTAGTATTTTTATTTGAATTTATATTTTCAAATTAAAAAACCACTATTTATATACCTGGGATATAAATTAAATATTTTAATTAATATTTTTAAAAAGGAAATGGAAAGTACATAAAGAATTTTATATAATAAATTTGCTTATAGTATTTATATCTAGACATTATAATAAAATAAACTAAAATTTTAACAAGAAGCTCCTTTTTGAGTCTCATGCCTAATTTCTTTTCACGGTGTTAGGTGCTATTGTAATTTACTAAATATTACCCTAATTAACTAATGTAAAAACTAAAAAAATCACTTTGGATATAAGCATACTTTAAAAATTAATTTAGTTTAAACTTTTACAAAAAAATTAATTAAGTTTAATTTTTGAGATAATAACCATATTGCTATCGCTCTGTAGGACAACCTTAATACATCTCGAATGCTGAACACATTAAATTAACTTAAATCTAAATAATTGTATCAGATGTAATTCATTCATTTGTTGTAAATTTCTTCATAAAATAATATCTATTACAATTAGTGATGCACATCGGTTAACCGTTAAGGAATTCTTTTAACTTTTAACCGTTAATTTCAAATATTTCTTAACCT
>JAQIVF010002253.1:0-11494 GCA_034698365.1 Steganacarus magnus | reverse complement strand
CTCTCTCTCTCTCTCTCTCTCTCTCTCTCTCTCTCTCTCTCTCTCATTCCTCTCTCTCCCTTCTCGCAACACATGCTGCATTCAACTTCAACGAACAAATAATTAAATTTAGCTATTTATTGGCACTACTTTTCAGACCCTTTATTCTGCTATAATAATGAGTTAATGTAATATAAAGATTAATTATAGGATAAGAGTTAAATTTAAAACAATCTTTAAGTTTATTGTAAATTGTAGTAGTTTTGTTAAAAATGAACTTAAATCAACTATACATACATTATTCGTGCACAACTAAAATATTATGTTAAAACATTAGAAAGACATTCATTATTAAATTTATATTCTAGTTTTAAGTGGCAAATTAAGCCAAAAATTTAAAGATACTGTAATAAAATTCTTAAATAAAATAAAAATAAGTTTAAAATACATTACACATAATTTAAAATTCAAGTAATGTAAAAGTTTGAGAGTATAGACGAGGCCGTATTAATCATTTAAAACAGTTTCCATCCAGTTTAGGCTCGAAAACTTTTGTATTACGAAACAAGAACTACACAAACATATTGAGTTCATTTTGATTTTTAGATTAAAAACTAAACACTAAACATAAATATAAATATAAAAGTAGTTCTAATGCTTTCATTGTTTTTATTATCTAACACGTTGTTTTCAAAAAAATTCTGGTGCAAAATATTTAAGTAATTCGATGAATGTTTCAAACAATTAACTTTACTCTTCGTTCACAAAGCCTTCTTTCGTGAATATGACTCTTTATTGGTTAGAGAATATTAGTGTGAAATTTTTGTAATTCATAATGCAATTTAAAATATATTTGCAATATTACAATACTTTTATCTATGGGACATTAAGGAGATTAATTTGTTAACGAATTACTAATTCAATTATTTTATAAACACTTATATAGAGTTAACTCCATACGATTTGTGAGCATATATTTGTCACCAATAAATAATTTTGAATAAATTTTTGAATATAATTTCAAGATTGTATATTTAAATTAAAGAAAAATGTCGATTAATAAAATAATTGAATGAACTATTATCTAAAGTATAAAATTTAATTATAAAATTTTCCATATGTCAAAAATTACTAGCATGTTACAGTATAATCGATGTTACAATTGATAGTGCGAAAATATTTAGTTATTTAAAAATAAATGAATCAGATAACACTTCGGCAAATAATCATTAGAAAGGAACGGAAAATATTATGATAATCAAAATGACTATATTTTTTTTCTTTAAATGATTATAAGCATTTTAATCTTGGGTAAAATATGACAAGTTTTTGATAATTTATGACGGCTTTTGAAAGATATTGTTTTTCATTGAAAATTTAATAACTAGTACATTAAATTCAATAATCATTTTTCTCACCTCTTTCCAATAATCCACACCTCGCCTAGAAATTTCGAGATTGTGTACCTCCACTTTAAACCTCCTAACATGACATTAAATGGTTAAATTATTTGTTTTTGTTAAACAATTTCAATATTTAATTTTAGAGATAATTTTTAGTTAAGATAATTAGTATTTCCAGATTACTAAAACCTTAAAATAACTATAACTGTTTTATGTCTAATTTTCAGACAATTATTTTTTAAATGAAATATTCGGTTCAGTAAATGTTTTATAAATTAAATGCTAAAACTTCACTAAAATTTATTCATATTAACTGTTCAGAGAATAGGATTTGTGTTTCGAGATTTATTATGGAAAACACAAAAAATATTAATTATTTATAAAACCGCAAAACTCATAAAATTTTAATAGTGAATTTTAATATTATATATTAGAGGTTTTAGAAATCATTTGTACATAATGTCATTTTGGATTGTAAACTAAGATTTCTAACTTTCTTAATTAACTAACGATAACATCATGTTCTGTCGCAAACTAACAGAAAACTATAAAACAAACAGTGCTCATCATAACCATAACTTGTTTTTTCAATTACTTAATAGTTTAAAATGCATTTCAAATCACTTGGAGTGGATTAATGTCTGCACGCTTGTAAAAACTGTAGCGTGTAATATAACATTTAAGTTTTTTAGTGCTTAATTTAGTTTGTTTATTTAAAAACTTTTCCTTCATAACCCTATTGGAATTTCATTATTATGAGATAATCCAATCTTATGTAATAAACTATTTTTTTAGTAAATATTTCAAAAAATATGTTTTTTTTTTTATTTTTTCATGACAAAAGCAAACTTTTGGCACTTAAAATTATGTGATTACGTTTTTAAAGTTAGAAAGCTTTCTTATAATTTATTGCATAAAAATATTCCTCGAAAATAAGATTAAAATATCTAGTTGCATCATTTGTCACATACCTATCAATCAGTTGCAATTTCAGTTATTAACAGTTAGAAAATTAACAAAAATAATCTTTTTCTTAATATTAGTGTTTAAAATTAGATATTGTTGGCGAGCTTAATCTGCACATTACTCAAATTTCGAACAGCTTGTTTGAATGAGATTAAGCACATAACAATTGGGATTGAAAGGGGGTCTTCTATAGATTAAGGACTCCAATAATTGAGAATTTTAAACAATACAGTTGACACGAGACATTTCTTATATTACTCTTAAGTTTTTAAGTAAGTTTGCGCGCCGGAGGCGCGCGTGAACTTCAGTTTTTGCAATAATATCTCAGACTCTAATTGTTGGAGTCCTTAATCTATAGAAGCCCCTTGAAAGGAATGGTAATATGTATTTTGCCGGTTTTAGGTATTTAAAAAAATAAAATAAAAAATTTCTGAACGGGATTTCTGTAAATTAGGTTTCTCACCATTGTTTTACGCACGCATTAGTCAACAATTTAGCGCACAAAAATGTTACACGAGGGCCGGCAGCGCGCGAATCAATTGCAACAATCAGCTATTGCTTTAATCTCTCTCTCTCTCTCCCTCTCTCCCTCCCTCCCTCCCTCCCTCCCTCCCTCGCTCCCTCTCCCTCTCCCCACACGCACATTTATAATACACATAAACCTGACGAAAAAAATTGGTTTTGGAATTTACATTGAGAGTGAATGCAAACAATTTGTGAGTTGTATTGAAAAATGTTATAGTAGTTTAAGTTAAATTTTTTAGTGATTTCTGAATCTAAATTACACTAATGATTATTACAATCTTTAGAAAATCTGAAAACAGGTCTATGGAAAATTTGAATAGTAATTATTTTTGGAGCAACAAATTAATTACAAAACTATTTTAACGCAAGAAAAATTATAACTCGAGTTAATTAGCCATTTAAAATGGCAATATTGTACTCTGATATATATTAATAGAATACAGTATACTGGTATTTGTCACGATAGATATATTTTTTGAAATTTAATTTCTAATTCAACCCACACAAAATTTTTGCAACACAGAAAACTATGGGCATCAATGCCTGTGTGTTTGGCTTTGTACAATTAAATTGCAGGCCGTAGTATATATATATGCTTGTAGTAATAAATCCCGCTTTTGTAGGACATCTAATTTTAAACCTTCTGACACCTGTCCTAACAAACGTCTGTGACAGCTCAACCGATTGCTTTATTTTTTACGAAATATTGAGCTGTGTACTTGACAATATCTTTAAATTGTGGTGGCATTGAAAGTGAAACATCCTTGTGGTGACAGCAAACTTTAAAAGATAGAACTTTTAAAACTTAAAATACACTTTCAAATATTTGTGTCATTTAAACAAATAATAAAACATGAACTCGATATGAATGTGTTGTTCTTGTATCCAATTAATATAGTAACTATAAATGCATATACAGTATAATCACTAATTGTAGGATTTAACACTTTACACCTTAAACACCTTTATAGGTTAAAAGCTATAATTTAAAACTTTTAAGCATAAATTAACTGAATTATTCTAACCTATTGTTGTAAATATTGTTGAACTAAAAAATAATGCACCGAAAAATGTCCAGTCTCCTACAAACAGACAATAATAGATTACATACATTATTGTAAAATTTTAATACAAAATGAAATTATTATTTACTTTTTTCTGGATCACTAGTAATTCCTGAATTACACGATTCACGAAGTTGTCTCTCAAAATCTTTTAATTGGTGATACGCCAACTTATCCCACCACACTTTGCTCAAACTGCCCATTTTATTTTTCTGTGATTGAACCCACAAATGGCGAATGATTCTGTCCCTCATCTGATTTATCGATTCCTTGTTAGATTTATAGAATAATTATAATTTTTAATAAATATATTAATAAAATTTAATTTAGTTACCTTTAGTGGATTTTCCTTCTCTTCTTCTAACGTTTTAAAAATATAAGCTCCCAAAAATCCATATCCAATTAAGAAAAGTAATAGTAAAACGTGTGAAAACCATTTCTCGCTGAATCGTTTGAACGCTTCAACAACTTTGACGAATTTCGATTTAGTGATTGGATTCAAAGTGACGATATGCATAGGGTTCAGAACCCATATATTTTGTTTGCCAGTGTTATCACTGCTCAACCAATTACCCAACGATTCTTTGAACGACACTGGCGTCAGTATAGCCGTTCCGCGAGGATTATAATTTGGCGAAATTATGTTTAAATTGGTATTATTAGACTTTGCCATTCTGTTATGTACAGTCGAAGTGTTTGAATCAAAATGCTAACTGATAATAGTAGTGCGTAATTGTATCAGAAATACAATATAAATTCATAGTGAGAATTGATAAATATTTTGAACAAAAACACGAATAAAAAAAGTAAAATAAGAGTAAGAGTTGTGAACTTTAAGCAAAACGTCAGTTAAGCGAATTCATTATATCAGTGACCCAAATGCTGATTATTAAAAACCTCTCATTTCTAGCAAGTGTTGGCACTTATCAACTCTAAACAGAATTCAGTTTCTTTATGCAGTTTGTAGAGAAGTAAAAATATATACGCGATGCTGGGATGAGGCCAATGATGATCACTACAACTAACTTATTTCACATACTTATATAACATTCACTTAACATATACGCCCACACATACCAATGCGTCTCTGATTTCTTAAGTAATAAGTAACTTATGCTCAGTTTAGTTAACTGTGAATTTATTCACTAAATAAGTGATAAGTAAACGAAAATTATTTTCATTACCAAATAATATTATACACGATCGACTAAACCGAATACTTTTATGACATCTTTTATGAAATATTATTTATTAAACATATTTTTTGGTTTAAAACAACTTTATTTTTAGATTATAAACTTTAGAGCACTTAAAACATCTTAAAAGTGAACATAAATGTTGTGTTCACTACAAGTTTTGAGGGATTTCCTGCACTACAAGCAAAGCAAGCTTCTAGAGTGCAATCAGTTTCTATTTTCGAAAATATCCCTCACAAATATATTTTTATACGTTTGTCACCATGTGATGCAAACAGAATGTTATCTTCTAATAGGCACACACTTTAACGTAGACAGACACTAAATTCAGCAACTTTTCTCGTCACTTGTATTAACGTGAAATTTCAATTAAAATCAACTCGAATCTTACATGAAACTAAATTGACACTGAATTCTGTCTAAGATTTAAAAAATTCTGAATTTTGTTTACTTTTGCTTAAAAATCTATATTATTTACGCTGTTTTTTAAATGTTAATTATAACTCAGTTGTTGTTCTTTTGAAGTATTTTTAGGATTAGATTTATTTTTAAATTACTTCATAAATTTTATGGCATAACAATAGAATTTTTTATATAAAAACAAACAAAATCCAGGTTTGCAACCAACAAGAAAAGAGTTATAAATTATGACTAATGATGTTTGCATAGATAACAACTGGTTTTTTGTAAACATTAGCACTGATTAAACTCACTTAACTTAATTAATTATTTAACATTTCCCAACATTTGGGATCAACTTTTGAAGATTTATAGTGAAGTCGTGAAATGTTATTTTTAAAAACGTGTTAATTTAAGTGTTAGGCTTCACAGAAATTATTGTTGCTCCACTTTTGGGCTAAATTATCGAATAGTTTTTCTGTTTTCTTTTCCTAATAGGCCATAGCATTTCATTTATAAAAATTAATGGATAATTCTTAAGAGTATCACTTTTCACTTAAGCAAATAAGTTACTATAACTAGATTACGCTACTTTTACGGAATTTCGCATTCAGTAGCTGTTCAAGTAATATATATATTTCTGTCAATTATTTATTGTATTTAAATAATTCTGAAGGTTTAATAATGAAACAGAATGAAACATGCAATGAATTATAATAACGTAAAATGAAACATTAATTTTTAAAAACATTTTGTTTTTTCTCTATAATTTTAAAATCCTAATTTATTAAGAGCTAATGTATTTATGGTCCAAATTAACAAAATAACAATACATTTCTTATTAAATGCATTGCATGCAACTTCAAAGGGGGTTCACTTTCACAGCGGTTACTTCTGGAGGTCTACGCGCTACTCATACTTTCTCGTGACCAAAACTATTAACAGATATAATTATTTAAAAGAGCTTTAATTTTTAAAATGTTTTGCTTAATAAACACTTAACCAATTTGTATATTATATAGCTTGTTATTATACAAATTATATTAACCAGTTTGTATAACTTAGTAAACATAAATTATATGGCTTTAATGAGAGCACAATAAGCTGCACAATCGATATTGTTGTTTAAAAATAGAAAGTACTGTAATTTATACTTGAATTTAAAACTAACGCAATAAAATAAAAATAATCACATAATTGATTACTAAATTCTAGGTTTTAAATTAGCATATACTGAAGAAGAAAAATACAAAATTTAAAAAGGATTGTTCAAGTATTACTTGACATTGATGAAGCGCCGCCGAAACAAATATAAGAAACGCAGTGGAAATTGGATCTGAATTCCCAAATACGTAAATTAGTATTAGAATTAAAGTAAACTAATAATTGCTTATTTATTGTATTTTTATTTTTTTAATTTAACTTTATGCCATTAATCACTTGAAAAGTCTGTAAATTTAGTTTTTACTATCTTAGTTTTCTGAGTTAGAGTGTTATAGTTTTTCTTACAAATTTCGCAAAAATTTTAAACTGATATTTTGTTAATCTAACAGTAATTAAACTTAAAAATCCTGATTTATCTTAATCTAATTTAAAAAATTAATTCAGCTGCATATGAATTTGACCAGTGAATGAATGAACCTAAATTTTAAAAATAATTTGTATCATATTATATTTTGTTCAATTATTTCAGAAATCAATGTTTGGTTTAAATCTTTTATTTAAACTTAATAATCAAAAAATTATAGCTATAATCAGATAAAATATTTGTTCGTAACAATACATTAGTTTACGCTAAATTGATTATACTCTTTCATTTAGTAGGAAACTTAAAATTGAGTATTTGTTTATAAAGATGGTTATAAAAATTTTTTAGGTGTAAATTTTTAAATACTTCTACAATAACCTATAATTAATTATAGCGAGAAATTTAAATTTTAACTACACTACAAGGTATTAAAATAAAGCCTAATCTTTATATTTTGTGTTACTTTTTATAATTATTCCACAACTAGAGTACATAATTTCATTTCCACTGTATTAAACATTTTTCTCGTACTTGTTTGAGACAATATATTATCGAATGTCACCAAATCGCACAAAACACTGTAGAGAATAAATAAATTGAGATTCATTTTAGTTTGTTGTCTATATTAAACTCCGTATTCTTGTAAACAGATTAAAATAATAAAAGATCGTTAGTTTTTATTAAGTATGCTTACGGTGGACGACCTTCAAAAGCAAATCTCATTGTTTTAATATTTTTTAACAATTCTTTACAAAACACGGACCAAAAATAGACAACAGCCTAATTTAAGGTATTTAAGTTATGTGTTTGAGAATACAGTATGTTTGAGAAAAAGGTGAACCATTGTTAACAAAATTTGATGCCCGTAATTACAATTAAATTAATACTAGAGTCAGCAAAAAACATTTTTATGTCTCGAGTTAAACAATAATTTTAGGTAACAATGGTTCTACTTTTTTCTGAAACATACTGTAGACTAATTAAAAGTAAAATATCTATTAGGAATTAATTTTGGAAACAAACATTTTTATTTCAATTAGTATACAAATTAATACTTTGCTATACTTTGTTATACGCTTGAGGTATTAAATCAATTATAGATAATGATTGTAAATCAAGATTTTTGGTATAAACTTTGCATGAGAGCACTAATCGTTTGATTTAATTCGATATAGTTATAAATTCTATATTTAATTAATTCACAATAGATGTTTGAAGAAAATGTAAATTTACCACAGATATTATTTTTAATTTAGCTGTATTGCACTTTGTGTGTAGATTTAGAGCAATTACTTGCCATTATAAATGAAATTTCGTTAAATAATTTATCGGTACTTTTGCGAAAATAGTTTGAATAATATTTTATACAATTTCATTAATTTTTATGAACACCAAGAGACTCATGAACAATAAAATGGAAATTTTAATTTTTCTTTCTTTGCTCACGAGTTAAACACGTAAAAGTGTAAAAATGGTAAACAAAGAGTTTCGTTAAATTCTTAGTTAAGCGCACAATTCTAGGAATCTCTGTGCAGCACAACAAAAATGTGTTGCGCTAATGATTTTAACTTTTTTCTTGAAATTATGTTTATTATTGTTGTAGATGTATGTTCGCATAAGCATAGTATATGATTAATTTCACTCTACGACTTAATACTGACTCAATACTGGCATGTAATGTATCCAAACCGACCTATAAAGTGCAATCTAACCTTTCTTTTTTTGCATATTTATTAACAAAATATTTGTCTTAACAAATATAGACTATCAATAATAATCTCGCGTTGATGTAAACGGTGTTGTCTGACACCAATATATATAATTATTTTTATACACTTTATTCATGTCACATGAAAGAGTGGAAGAAATCCCATTATAAGTCAAAAGTATGGCTTACTAACTGCCACCTATTTATTAAGTGAACGAACTCTCCTATCATAGGTAATACAATATAATATTGATTCCCAACTTTTCTCTCTCTTGTTTCACTGCTGTTCATTAATTTATTGCGTTTAGATTATCATTTAAATGTACTAATTTAAAGATTGTCAAAAATTAGTACAATTTGCATAATTGAAAATGAAAAATCAAATTTAAGTTTTGTGGTACAAGTAATTACATATTAATTTAATTTTTAGATTGATTTTTAAACACATGTTTTTCACATTTCATTAGCGATTAAATTTTCCTTCCAAAACAGTGTTTAAATTAGTTTATTTTTGTGAGAAAAATATTCAAGACATCAAACAAAGGTGATGTCAAATTGTTTACTCTAGTGATGAAACTTTATATCAATAAAGTTATTTATCTCAAGTATTTGATCATTGCTGACTTTCATTCAGATAACTCCATAGAACTTGACATGAGTTGGCGTGAAGTTTGCATTTCTGTGAACACAATTCGCATTAATCACAGTATGGTATTAAATACAGAAAGTGATCGCGTTATTGTATCGTCCTGTTAAATAAATAAATAACTGATTATACATTATTAATCGCACAATAGGTTAACAGTTTATTTCATCAAAATCTAATACGGATGCACTTGAATAGGGATGAAATAAAAAAATGTTCAGATATATTTTACACTTTCAACACCCATCCCTTGCTAAAAGTCTAATAATGGAATCCTACCAAAATGGCACCGAATAAAAAAATTTGCTTACTTTAAGACATGAATCCAAAAACTCATCGAATGTTACGATTCCATCTTCATTCAAGTCAAGCTTCTATAATAAGAAGTCGTAAAAAATCAATTCTTAATGTTTGCGAACTGCACACACGTAACGCATAATACAATAGTAGAATTATTAGGATATTTAATAGATATTTTAACATTTCATCAAAACAATAATTTAGTAAAGTTTTTCGAACAGATCGTAAAAAAATAATGATTTACAAATCATAATACTCTAATAATTTTGGGAAATACTTAATTTAATTAATAAATTTTTGAACGTTTCACCCCTTTTCAAAACATCATTTTTCATAAAATTCGAAATATCTTTAATTTTTTTTAGTAAACCCAATTTATAAATTTTATACTTTCAATTTGATTGAAATTCAAATCCATAATTTGAAATATCGGTAAATAATTTTATGCTAACGAGTATCACGAAATTTTACTTAAATAGTAAAAACATTTCATAAAACAATTTAAATTATAAACTTAGACATTATTAAATTTTCTGTATAACTAAACCTGAAAAACTTTTTCAACGTGTTCTTTGGCAGTACATTCATCTATTATTGGCTCGACTGACTTTCCCATTAATTCATATATAGATATAATAATACGTGTCAATTCATCTTTTGTAATAATGCCGTCGTTGTTGATATCGTATAAGCTAAAAGTCCATCGCAATTTATCTTGTATAGAACCTCGCGCTAAAACTGATAGCCCTATCACAAAATCCTGGAAAACAAAATTATCAAAGCAATGCTTATAATTTAATAAGTATATAAAATTTTTATCTAAATTTTTATTAAATTAAAGTAAAATAGATTAATACTTTTTTTGGTAAAATTATTTTCTAATTGAAACGCTAGTAGACATTAAAACTAACCGTAAAAGTGATTGCACCGGTATGGTCGGGATCGAATGTATTGAATACATAGTGAGCATATTGATTGGTCTCCGCACCTTTCGGGAAAAATTGCGCATAAATTATTTTGAACGTATCTTCTCGCACAACACCACTCGGAGCTTCCTGTGTTCATCAAATTAAATAAAGCATTGAATTAGAAAAGTTTTGCTAAATTGTATTACTCGTTTAATCAATTTATCTTTCGGAAAATTTAATCTTTCTCTGTTTATTTTAATTAAAAGTTAAGAGATAAGAAAATTGTTACATAAATTTTTTGGGAAAGATTTATACAGTATAACGTAATAATGTAAAATTGAGATATTTTATTCTCCAAAATTTGCATTGTAGTAAGAATAATGCAAGAAGATATTTTCAGTTAAATTTAGAAAATTTATTAGAACGATCACTTTGGGTAAAATATACAATATTTTAACGATGTTAGGGAAGTATAAACATATTTTAATATAAAAATTTCTTTTACTCAAACACGAGACAACTTCAATTTCTGCCAGTTTTGTCATTTTACAATAGATATATATATAAAGTAATTGTTGGTCAAGTTATATAATGAAACTAAACTAAACTAAACTGCAAGGCACACAAACCTGAAATGCACATATTATCTCGAGCTAAAAAAATAGAACTCTCGGTCACTTTCAAGATGCCCTCAAGAGCTAAATTTGTATGTAATCCAAAACTTAAAGTTACATTTTCTCAATTTCTATGACTTTATTTTCACAAAATTAATCACAGACTAAAGTCTTTAAATTGAAAATATATTCTCTAAAGCTATTTTTGCAAAGATTAACTAAAAACTTAATCTAGAAATAATTATATAAAGCATTTTT
>JAQIVF010002252.1:0-11498 GCA_034698365.1 Steganacarus magnus | reverse complement strand
CAGTCTCTTAGCCCTTTTTAATAAGAAATTATTACGTTTTTAAACAATCGTTAATTAACGATTTTCAATTCCCTAATTATTACATTACAAATTATATCTCGATTCCTTAAGATTTACTAAAATTGCACTACAAATAGCATCGAAAACTTAGCAAAATAGCTCTAAAATAGCAGTTATTTTTTGCTAAAAAAATTCTTATAAAGCATGATTATAATGTTCTCAACATGACATGGATGTGCCAAACTTGATGGCATGGGTTCCTTAAAATTTTTCAAATGGCCCAAAACTCTTGGGATTTAAACGAGAATTTTTTGTTTTTAGAAAAAATTGCAGATAAATGAAAAAAGCAAAAAAATTAGAATTTTTAAGTACATCTAAAACATAACATTTTTATGTAATTCGAGCTTTTCAATCATTAAAACACATAAACTAATTGGAATGAGAAAGTATCAAATGGTATGGTTTTGGATCTCTACTAATTAACTTGAATTGGAATTTACCAGTAATATGAATTAAAAGCTAATATAAAAAGTCATTAACGTTTTGTACAAAAAAAGGAATTGAGGCAACACTTCACACTTCTTTAGTAGAATACAAGCAATTTTAAATTTTACCCAATTTTTGCCTTAAAATTATGTTTTATTATTTTAATTTAATATAATATATATTAAAATAGGTACTCGTGGTGTTCTTGTAATTGAAATGCTGCGACAAATCGAAAAGCTGACTGGAAAACCAATTCATCAATTATTTGATTTGATTTGTGGTGTGAGTACTGGAGCTATAATAGCAAGTATGAAAATTTTTCTCTCTTAAATTATATTCATGATTAATAAGACATGTATAGATGAAGTAAATTAATTAATTTTGACTTGAATTGATTACAGTGCTCATCGGTGCGCTTCAAACTCCTATTAATGAGTGCGAACATTATTATAGTAAATTTAGTTCTCATTTGTTTAAAAGTGACTTTTGGAGAGGAGCGGGAAGACTTATAATGTCACACGCGTATTATGACACCAGTGTTTGGGAAGATATATTAAAAGAAATTTATAGTGAAACTGATTTAATAGAAACAGCGCAATATCCAAATGTTCCCCGCGTTATAGCAATATCTGCAGTTATGAATAAACCCTCGATTCAGGCTTTTTTGTTTCGAAATTACGAACTCCCTATTCCTAGTCGTTCTCTCAGTCAATACGAAGGAAGTTGTAAATATAAGATTTGGGAATCAGTTAGAGGTAAATTACTTTTACTGTTTTTTGTTAATTTGACATTTCATTACAATTGATTTATTTGTTATTAGCGTCTGCTTCAGCCCCCGGTTATTTCGAAGAGTTTACTCTCGATAATTATGTTCATCAAGATGGAGGTATTCTTATTAACAATCCAACCGCTATTGCTATACACGAAGCAAAGATGTTATGGCCAAACGAACAAATACAATGTTTGCTGTCAATAGGAAGCGGGCGTTATATTCCTCCCGTCACGTTAAATCCCGAAGACATACCGGTGTCTCCAACCAGTTTAAGGACCAAACTTAGTAGACTTATTGATAGCGCGACTGATACTGAAATTGTTCATCGATTAATGCATGACTTATTACTTAATGGTTATTATCGATTGAATCCTAATTTAACTGAATTGGGAACATTGGCTGAAAACCGACCGGAAAAATTAAAACAAATGAAAACCGATGCACAAATGTATTTACGAAAAAATGAGTTTAAAGTTAACCGAGCGATTAAAGATATTTCCAAAAAACGTCATACCAGTCAAAATTTGATCGATTGGCTTAAATATCAGTATTGTTTGCGAATTTAATTTATTTCTTAAGTTTAAATAGTTTTTTTTATAACGATAACCGTATTATTAATTACGACAAAATGTTATAACCTTTAAATAAATATTTAGAGTTTTGCCAAATAGTAATTTGTTAATCACGTTAATTGATTTTAGGATACCATAATAATGTTTTTTTAGAGAATAATAAATACATGAGTTTATAAAAAAAAGCATTCAATTTTTTTATTTTGGAATTAATTTTTTATTATCTTTCAATAATATTTTGAAAACTTATTTTCTAAACCAGTATTAGAATAACTTTAAATTAAGTTATATATGCCTGATTACGTTTAACATGCATCATAAGCTTAAATATCGATTACAACATTTATTAAATCAAAATTAAAAAATTTTTATGTCATAATCACTGAACGATTACTGTTAACCTATAGAGAAAAATTAAATCGTTTAAAGTATTAAGTAATGACGAATTGAAAACATTTTTTTCTCGAATAGAAAAACCTGAAATTTTATGTATAACACATGTTATAAGATAACACAAGGCATTTATATACAAATTAGTATTTTATACGTATAATTATATGTTATTGATTTGTGTGTATTTATTAATTATTTTTTTATTGTTTAACTATGTGTAAGCTTTAGTGTTGGTTCGATGCCAACTTTTTATATTTGATTCTATTCTATACGTTTCATTGAAAAATTATTTCAATTCTATTGAGATTCTATACTTAAAATAATTTAATAATTTCATTCTATTTCGATACTTTTCTGAGACTTATATTTTAATTCGAGTCATTCCGAGTCTTATTTCAATTTAGATTACATTTTCATTTCTGATTTTTATTAAAATATAAGTTTTTTTAATATTTATAAACATAGCATTAGTATTTCACAAAAGATACGAAATAGTTATGCTTTTATATGTAAATTTGATTGAATAAAATAATAGTATTATGTTTGTATTTTTAAATAAAAAGTAATTATTATTCCGATTTCGGTACAAAAAATTTTCTCTTTTCGATTCCATTCTGATTCCATTCTTTTATAAAATTCATTTTCGATTCTGTATTATATACCATTGCTTTATCCAGAAAAAACACTGTCATCAATAAGTTTAATATAATCTTTGAATTCAAATATTCAATCGTAACCTTTTATTCTTCGAAACAAATTTGTTTAAATGTTTTTATAAGAAAACATAGTTTAGAGATGATATTTGTAGAAATAGATTATACATGTGATATTTCCATTGCTCTTATTTGTACAAAATTTATTTTTAAATTAATGGCAATGAACTGTTTACGACCCAATTTAAAACAATCACTTTTAGTCAATTCTACACAAATTTACAACATGTTTTCACTCATATGACTAGACTCTGAATTGAGCCTGAACTCGATCTTTCGTGTTACGACATTAGTTGTCTTGCTTTGACTGGCTCTGGCCTTAGTTTTAAAAACACTAAGTTGTCTGGCTTTTCCTTTCAAAAATGATAGATTTCCCTTATAATTATGTTCAACAATATAGAAAATAGTGGAAATTTCTTAAACTTTGCTTAATTGCAATAAATTTACATACTTTGTACGTATAATGGTTTTCAAGTTTTAGTTTAAATTTAATAGCGCTAACTTTATCTAAACTCATTGCGCATATATAATCGAATTGACTTGACGTTTAGCCAAATTAAATCAATCAAATTATCATATCGTGTGTAACATTAGTATATATTTTTATTGAAATATATAATTAAAATTTTTTCTAAAAATAATGCACTTTCGTTAAATTTGAATCATATTTTTACAGAATAAAAGTGATTGCTTCCATAAAATTGATAGAGTGGTGTGCAATCGAATTAATTAGCATTACATCATGAATAGAACGGTGTGTTGTGCTGTGCTGTGCTGTGTTGTTGCACCCAAAAATAGCAACAGTTATTGACCTCACAGTTGTTCCGCGATTAACTCAATAGAGTCTGTATGCGAAATAAAGTTAAGTTTTTTAGTTAGTTTTTACTAAAAATCAACAAATTAACAGATTGTATCACTAATTTATAAATTAAAAAATTTCTGATAATAAATGGTTAGAATGCAAAGAATTATGGTAATAATGTATATCTTAAAATTCTCTTTTTATTTTTTACAGTATTGTTGTTTTTGTTTAGAAGAATTTCTATTTAAACTGTATGTCAAAAAAGATTTATGCCTTAAACTGGTTTGTATATATAAATAAAACCAAATTTTTTGGTGCCGGTATTATTCTGTTAAATAGAAATCAAAGAACTCTTCATTGAATAGAAAAATTGAAGGCCATTTCTTGATTAGGATTATTCGGGCATACCTTTAGCCCTAGTTTCACCACAACCTTAATAACTTAATCTGAATTTTGTGTTCTTATTCGAGATTTAATAGTAAGAATATTTATTTTAAAATAGTTTTTGTATGACTTTTTATAAGTCTTTAAACCAGATTATTGTATAGAATATAAATACAGTAATTTTTGCGCCGTCATATTATTGAAAAATTAAACAAAACTCTAATTTCGTTAAAGTTTATTTTCTCTGAAACGAATATTTATTTAAATTAATTCATAACTCCTAATAAATAATTAGGTAAAGTAATTTTTTCTGTTTGAAAATATTGTTTATAAATTCTAGTATACTTATTTAAAAAAATTTCACAAAATATAGTTTACTTCGTTAGAGTTACTTCTCATAAATTATAACCGAACAAAATTTTAAAAATATGCTATAAATTAGTTTAAAGCTAAAAAACAAAAAGTTAACGTGAGAACTAAAGATCTAACTCGTAAGCGTGAAACTATTGACACAACTTTGATGGTTTTGATTCGAATTACTTTACTTACTGACCCGAATTTCGCACATTTTGACCCGAATTATCCCTTTATCGTCAAAATGCGTATAAATCTATTCTGACATTACTGTATATCCGCAAATGCAAGCCACTAACACTAACTAATTTGTTACGCTTACAGGCATAGTTATACGTTCAATGAAAGTTGAAAGTTGAATGTCAAAACCTGTTTCATTCAACAAAATAACAAAGTCAAGTGCAATATTCTATTGATTATAAACACAGATTATTTAACCTTATCTTCATTTTTTCACAATCCGTTATATTTATCCCAAATTTCAAACATTCTTTTCCCGCTAAAACTACTAGTGAAAAATTCAAACACTCTTTATCTCAAACATATTGACTGACAATATTTAATGCCAATTTTTGTACACGAAATAAATGTTACAAATAAATTTTTATTCTTTCGCAAACATCGGCTTTGCTTTAATTTTTTAAAGTGTAATTATATATTTGAATACTAAATAAGAGTTGAAGGACCGGATGTGTCAATCTTATAATGGAATAATTTTTTGAATACGCCCTTACATCGGGTTCACGTTAGAAAATTAAACCATTTTTAAATGAAATTTTAATGTGCAATAATATAATTTTATTAAGTGTACAATATTTGATTAAAACAGGTAACATTTAAGATTAGTATTTAAATTCGCGTTTAAATATTTTGTGGAAAATTCCGACATAAATGTTAAATTACAGTTAACAAATTAAATGCTTAAGTTTTATGAAAAAGAAATGTTTTTTTTTGTATTTAAGGTACCGATCCTTAAGTCTATACTTTTTTGGAATGATTTATAATTGGATTAAGTGTTTAATAGTTGAGTACTTATGAAATATGTATGATTTTAAATTGGCTGCTCTAAGACTATTATAATGACATTTATCAAAGTTCATGCATTGTGTCATTACCATTATGACAGCCAATTGCTGTCGAGATTTAAATAATTTCAATTGTTTATTATAAGAAATTGTTTTCAAAACTGTTTAATAATGTATGACAAGATTTTTCTATTTTACAATAATTTCAATAATCAATGGCTTGCGGAACACCATTCACTAATTTAGACTTTACCACTCCATCTTCGGTGACAGTAACCGTTTCCACGCCATTATCGACAACTCTGCAAATCAATTTTCAATTATTGCAAACATATAATAACTTATTTAATTTCAAGGGTAACTTACTTTCTCGTCTCTACTCTCTTTCCATTCACGTGTTTGGTTGATGTTGTGGTTCGTCGTACATTCGGTTTGTTTGCTGGGAGATCATTGAAATTATCATTACTGCTGAATGTTGTGAACGAAGTGAAACCATTTGAGAAAAATGGATCAGGAAAGTCATTGAATGCCGAAATGCCAAATGGAGAGAAGCCGTACATATTGTTCTGGCGGTGAAGTGAATTGTTTGCGTTGTTTTGCTGGTTTCGGTTTCCAAAAAAGTCAGAAAACGGATCGCCACCGAAAAATTCGCGGAACACATCCTCGGGATCTCTGAACGAGAAGAACGAGTGGAAAGGATTTGATGCAAAACCATTTGCAAACATATCGTTATTGAATTGATTTGATCTCGAATTACCGCCATTTATTAAACCCTCTTTGCCGTACTGGTCATACAATCGTCGCTTTTTCTCTATTGATTCAATTTTATTGATTATTAAATATCAAATCAAAAAAATAGAAAACCATATGAAAAATGGTAATTACCATCAGAAAGCACTTCATACGCCTCAGAAATCTCTTTAAAACGAATTTCCGATTCTTCCTTTCGACCAGGATTTTTATCGGGATGCCATTTCAGTGCTAGCTTTCGATAGCTATAAAAAGTAACAAAACAAAATAAAACATAAACATAAGTAAACATACAAATTTGAATTTTAACTAATTCACAGTTAATCAATTAAAAATAACGTACGCTTTTTTAATATCAGCTGTGGTCGATGTTCGAGAAATGTCTAGAATAGTATAGTAGTCCACCATTTCGACTAATTTAGTGTAATGAGAATATGAAAATGTATCTGATATTTGGTTATCACAGCAAACACAGAAAAGTAGTGCAGTATAGACAGTATTGACGCGTATTTTGATTGTTGTCCACTAGTATAACAAAATAACAGTTTTCTCGCGATTTAGTGCTCGTGTGTGTGTGGAGTGCTTTGCTCTCAGTCTGATTCGTTCACTAAATCAATACAATAATCAATAATTGAAGTGCGAGAAAATGGCAAATTTCAACAATTTCTAGATATAAACAAACGATTGCATTATAGAGAATTTGCTAACAAATGCAACATTTACTGCATTACAGTATAAAGTAATACATACTAATAGTATACTGTATAGATATACTGCTACAGTGAGTACAGTGCGAGTACAGTTTGTGTGTGTTTTGATACCACTAATGATTACTATAACAGTAAGTTTTACAACAGTACTCGCAGTATCGCAGAATCACTTAAAGGCGTACTACTGTTCTATGACTAAAATTAGATTTAACAGCAGGTTTTAGCGCAACACTTCATAACACGTACACATTTTAATGAATAGTGATTGGTTCAAACATTATCAGTGCGAACAGCACTATACAGCTCTTCTATTAAGATTTTGTCCAGCTTTGCAGTTGAGTTTTGTTTGGTTTGGTTTACAACTTGTAACTCAGAGTCTGCTTTATTGCTGTACATATCTCTCAAATTTATTATTCTTTAATAAACCCACACATTAATTACATGCACAGGTGATGTGTTGTGGTGTGACTATACTGACTCTACTTGTAACCACTAATCAAATTTGTGTGTAAGGTGTCTGTCACTTTAAATTCTAATAAATGTTGTCTACTTTCGCTCTCTTTCTTTCTTTTTCATAAGTCATTTGCCCGAAATGAATGAACTTTAACACAACACGTTTGAAAAGCCTTTAACTCATAAGAATGGTAGGCATGCATTGAGAGGCAGGTTTGGGATTCATGTACCGATGATTCATAGCATCAAAGGGTTTTTAACATCTATAAAGTGGTGCACTAATATTTGCGCACACGTTTCGAAAAGCAGTACTAAACTTCAGAAATTTTGATTTATTGAAAATTAATATATATATAAGTGCATTCAATTAGACTGTACTGTAGAATACGCTTAAATTCTAGTTTCGCCTCCGTTCGTATGAATCACTTAATAAATTGTGGTGCGAATAACTTCAAGGTTAAACACTAGAATTCAAATTAAAAATCTAAAATTTTAAAATAATAGATCTCGACACTCAACTTTCAGTATTGTATAAACTTATTATTATTTGCGGCACTAAAATAGTTACCGTCTCTTTTAGTTTCTAAGTTTCTAATCTCTAAACTAACGTAAATTAACTGCGTTTTCTACTCAAAAGCAAACTTTTATATTGTTTGTTGCAGTAATTAGAGAAAACATGCCGTAAATAAAATTATAACTTCAAGTTAAAACAAGAACTAAACTTCGTAATTAATGGTTCACTTTGATAATCATATGGTATTAAAGTAAAATTTGATAAGACCATAGATTCCAATTGTTGAGATAATATTGTTAAGAATATAATATTAAAGATAGTAATACAAATAAATATTCTCAGCAAACAATACTTTCAATAATTTAAACTAAAATTTTTCTTAACTTAAAAATCATTGTTGTGAAAAGTACTTCAGTGAGAGCACACAATAAATTGTTTCAGTTTGTGTTCAGCACTCGAACAGTGAACATCACAAGCATTTATGCGGCCAACAATTTAAGCAAATATTTTTTAGTAGATTGTTGTTTAAAATTTTCTCAACTATACATTCTTATATTACGAATTGTTTAAAAAAATTTTCTTAAATTAAAAATATTGTTAACTTAAATAAATTAATACAAAAAACTTTTTCATCTAACAATATAATTCTAACAAAAAACTAATTAAACTAAAAATATAGTTATATATATAAAATTTCTTAAAAGTAAAAATTTTTCAGACAAAAAAGCCTCCTATCTTAAAATTTTTTCACCAAAAAATCAACAGACAGACAGACATGTCAAATCCAATATCATTGATATAAAATCAAAGTGAGCTAAAAAGCAATAATAAATTTAATTTAATGAGAATTGCATCACATAATCATAGTATTAAATTTTCATTTGAAAAAGTTTAGCATATATTGTTCTTGCATTGATATTTTGATTTAAAAAATAGGAAAAGGTGTGCGCACTGTCGCCAAAGTATTTTAGGAAAATTGCTTTCATATACATTTGTCGACGCAAGTAATGACATTATTAATCACTCGAAAAAATGTTTGATTAGATATTTATATAATTAGAGTAATATATACTCTCCTAAAATGAACTTTGAATCGACATATTTATGTAAAAATACGATCTTAATATTCTGAAAATTGTGATCGTATTTAGAATCAAAGAACGCCTCGATAAATAAAAAAATAAGCCCAAATAAATAGCCTTAAGTCTAGGCTTAAGTGACCACAAGTTTAGATCAGAGTACTTTAGTGAGAATTTCAGTTAAAACAGAAAACTAGTGACCTGCGGATAACTTCCGGTGAATAAACAATTATACAATTAAGTCATTGTTAAAACTAATTTATTAAAATAAATAAATAAGACATTTTAATATATAAGTTTTAGTTTTTAATTTTTAATACTTATAGTGTGCAAAGCACATTAAGAAAAATTTTAGTACACAATCTCTGTGCGATACGATAAGATTATGGAATTGTCACAAATGTCCAGCTGAGATGTATAAATCATAACACAAATTAAACATTTACTTTAATATTCTTCCAATTTATCATATTCTTCCCCTTTTTTTGGTTGACCATCTTTGGTAATGAGCTTAAAATAATTATGGTCTAATAGGAAAAATATATTAAGAAATTACATAAAACCCCCACCCCTTCACCCAGATCTAGTTATTAATTTTTCAAATTTGAATTAAATTTTGCCCCGAAACTTCAAGCCCTCGCCACATCTCCCCAATTGAGTCGGAACAGCCACGTTATTAAACCCACATATTTGTTGAGTTATATCGAATGGAAGTGGTCCCGAAAATTTATTTGTATTTCACATCTGGTTATTACTTCGTAAATGTAGCATTTGGCGTGTGTGGTTTGCATTTTAAGAATGAGACTTAAGTGACTTTTTTTGTTTAAGTGGATGTTCTAACACGTTAAGAGAGTATACGTAGTAATACATATTTAATCGTCGTTTTTTTAAACGTAAATTATTTTCGTTATTTATAGCTACTTTTAATTAAACTTAAGAAGAATGTAACAATTTTCTACTTTGAGATGACAATCTAATAATGATTAGAAGAGAATATAACGCAAATAAAACTTAAAACTATAATGAAATTAATTATGACCGAATAAAAAACAATGGAATAGAAAATAAGTAAAAAAGTTGCATCGACTGTACCTATTATACATAAAACAGGTACAGTCGATGCAACTTTTTTACTTATTTAGTTTGTAGCAGTTAGTAATAAAGTATGAATTGATTATTATTGTAGTTTTAATATCATCAAATATCATTCAAATTAAGAATTAACAAAATACAAAATAGACTGAATCAACAAATTGTTTGAAGTAAATTATTTAAAAAATCGATGGCTATTTAGCCTAATGGATCAAAACTGTTGTCTCCGAGATTTTTATTTCTAGACTCATACCACGACTTAGCGATGGTTCGCTTCATTTCGTCGTCTCCTTCGTCATACATTTGTTTCATGATTTTCATGAGACCAGCAGACGGGTCGTCACCCAACGACTTCTCCTCATCCAATGCTTTCTTGTACTTGCTTTCCACTTCATTAATATTCGGCCACTGCTTTGAATCAACTTTTTTCAAATAAACTATAATTTTTGGTGACTTCGTTAACTTAAAATAGCTTTTATCGGTTTCGATATCGGCGTTCAGTTTTGCGAGACTAAACTTGTATTTACCAAATATTAAACTAAAACTTCTATTATTAGGAAAATTTAATTTAATGTCCGACGAATTTAACTCGTAATTCTTATCGATATCGATATATATCTTAACAAAATCGCTCGTCTGGTCCCACATATATGTGTTGACAACAACACTGCCAATAGCTTGTTGTTCACCAGTTTTCGCATTACTCTTCGTTGGGTTTTGTTGCGATTGTGAACCAGTTTCGACCGATATCTGTTTTAATAAATACTCCTTTCTCTGCGATAATTTATTCGCTTCTGTTGTCAATAGCTTTTTAATGTTTTCGCTTTTGGCCACCGATACCAGTGATGACAACTCCGATAAATCGCTATTTATCTGTAATAAATATTCATATCATAAATAATTAAAAGCAATCGAAAATAAATGTTATTTGCATACATTTTCGATTTCCTTGTTAATAGACATCGTTTCCTAATTATTAATAATTAATATTATCAGTTTAGATATAAATAATTAGTTAAAGTAAATTTTGTAGGTTTTGGATATAATAATGCAAATAAGTGTAAATGCGTATTGTGTTGTTTGCGCGTTTCAACAGATGGCATGCTTTGAGGAGTGCACGAGAAAATTCGAGAAAATCGCGATCAAAATGTTGACAATGTTATTCAAACTTGGCAGTGACGTAGACTACTGTTTTTGACTCCGAAGAGTTTTTGAGACGCCATAATGCCATGCCATAATTCACCAGACATGCCATAAAAATCCCATTCCTAATTATGATCAGAGACCTCAAAATTTTGGAAATTCAAGTATTTATTTTGAGCTTCACAGTAAAAAATTTTGTGACTGGTTTGTGATATAAACAAAATCATCTTATATAATACGGCTGAGTTGCGGTTGT
>JAQIVF010002251.1:0-11500 GCA_034698365.1 Steganacarus magnus | reverse complement strand
ACAGTTGTAACAGTAATAGTAGTATTAGTTTTTTGTCGCCACACAATGATTATGAATGTTATTGTGTCACCACTGCTCAAAATTTGACATTTTATTTTATATTTTTTAAATAAATTTATTTTTAAGTTCTAACACATAAAATTAATATATATATTTTTATCAAAAAATTATTTTTTGGAGCCTAAAGGTTAGCCCTCCTAATTTAATGTATAGGCTGTAGGCTTAGGCTCCTAAAATATGAAGAGTCTAAGGTTAGGCGGACTATATCTTTCATCTCTACTGAAACGTTACAGTTGGTACAGTTGTTTGTTCATTGCTAGTATCTGTTGCCCTAAACTCAATTGTTTGCTCACTATTTGCTCGCAAATGTTCGCAACACCAGTTCCTGATTAATGATGCCATTATATTTAGTGCTCACACGGTTTTTTGTTTAAACAAATTAACCGAAATAAAACAACAAATAAAACGAAATTTTAAACATTTAATTAGGATAATTTTTGATTTAAAACACTTGTTATTTTGTGTTTAACTTTAAATATATATGATGTAAAAAGTATATTTGTAAAATATGGGGTCTTTTTCGCCAAAAATTTTTCAAAAAACACATTTTGAATATTTTAATGAAAAAAATAGCAAAATATAGACGGAATTTTTTAAAAATCTGTTTTCTTAGAAGTTGTATTCTTCAAAAAATATATTATTTCTGATCCGTTTATGATTCAACAAATAAAACTAGTTTTTAAAAAATTTTATTGACCAAATAACACGAAATTCGTTTTATAAGTTGTTTAACGAAATAAAACACAACAAATTTTAAAGATTAATAAAACTAAATAACTGTGAGCACTAATTATATTGTAAGCATAATGTGTGCAACTTTTCGTAATCGAAGTTGCAATCGGAGTGAGACTCGCACTTAACGCATCCACAAACAAACAATTTGCTCATTTTCAGTAGCCGTTGTCGCTCGCAAAATGTCAATAGAATTGTTTCAATTCGTGCAAAAATTATTCAAATCGTAAAAAACAGAAAACGTGACTTTCCTGAACTTGAAAGTTCTAATTGATTGATTGATAATTAAAATCCTAGAAATTTCAAAAATATTAAAATTATCTGACACTCATAGATGTCGCCTATAGATTATTATTTTAATAAGAAAGTGTAGAAGAATAGAAAAATTTTTGGTAAAATTTTAATAAAATTTAATATAACCTTAAACAAAAATAGAAATATTTTATTGTTTTTAGATAACTGTAGTGCTCAAACAGTTTACTTAACATTAAGTAATGTTGAAATTAAATTTTTTACCAAAAAAATACTACTTAAATATTACAACCTTGTGATGGAGGAATAATTAATTGTATTAAAGATAATCATAAAAAGAGTAGTTATCAAATTATTAGCTAGAATAGAAAATTCTGATAATTTTAAAGTTTCGTATATTAAATTATTACTCTATAAACTTTGTGCAGTAATAATATAAGTTCCCAAAATATTTTTAATTTTTTTTAAAATGTGAGTTTTTAAAAATCAAAAATTTGTTTGTAATAAGAGTTTAGAAAATTTTACTTTAAATACTGAAATTTAAGAAACTATCTTCTGATTTAACTATCTAAGATAGTTTTGAAAATTATATTGAAATTGATAATAATTTAATAACATCAGAACAAATAACTGAAGAAAATGTTAGTAATTTTCTTGAAAAACAAAATGCGTTTGAAACTGATCGAACAATACAATGAATCAGAAGAAGAAATTCTTGAAAATCATGAAATTAAATTTAACGAATTGAAAAATGCATTTTTAGTAACTAAGAAATATATTTCATCAAAAGCATGTGTTCAATAATCAGTTTTTGAAAAATTATCGTTTCGTTTAGAATTCGATGTTTTAAATTTCTCTTTTGTCAAACCTAAACAATGAAAATTCATAGGTTATTTTAAATAAGTTTTATTATTATTATTCAATAAATTTTAAACTTTTTCCAGTGCGAGTTCACTATATCAAAGTTGTACGTATTTTTGTGATTTTGTGAGCATAAATGAAATAAAAAGTGCTCACACTGTACAGAATTGTGTGACAAAACACGCGCTCCAATCAAAGTAATCTATGCATGTTTTAAGTAAAGTGCACGTGATTTTTTGTAAACATTCATTTCAATTTGATTCTATTTATTGATAGTTTGAAAAAGCTTTATAAGAAGATCAAAGTGAACATCAAATAACTGATTGTTTTCGATACCAATGCGTTAACAAGCGATGGAAATATTTAATATTTAATGGACAGTGAAAACTGGTTATAATAAGCTCTGAAGACTTGAGAAAAAGGTTAGGCTTTACGTATGACATCGCTATAAATAAGATAAGATTGTCCACTAAATCAAATATTAATCAAAACTTACTTGAAAATTCACTAAAAAAGTGTCGATTTATAACTGATATCGTTATTAAATATTTTGGCACAAATATAAAATTAAGCGATAATATATTAAATATAATTAGCAATAATTGCGTTAATCTAAGATCACTCAAATGTTACGCAGACATCAGTGATTTATCGGAACAAAGTTTGAAACAGTTCGGCGATAATTGCGGCAAAAATTTGCATAAGTTTTACTTTATTGGTGATAATGATGTGTTAAAAAAAATCATTAAATTACTCCCAAATTTGAAAATATTGTGGCATTTTGTCAGTGATGAACATAATGAAAATAAATGTGATGTTTCCTTATTTGTTGACGACAACTGCAAACAAGTTTTGCCCAAATTAAAACAAATACGTTTTACCAGCGATCAGTTAAAACAGTTCGAAACATTTTGCGATTGCTATCACAAACAGATTCGAGTAATGAATATTTTTTGGTATGAATTATCACAATTTAGTCAAGTATTAAGACTATTACAACGATTTGATGGCATCATTAAACTTGATATTCATTTTATTGATAATAATAATAATGCAATGATTGACTTAAATAACTATCGACACATAAACCAAGCTTTTGAACGCATTGGAAATAATTGTAAATATTTAAGTGAACTTAATATAACTGAATTAGGATTGTATAGAAAATCAAGCGTTTGTTTCACTGCATTTCAAACTTATAACTCATTAAAAACATTGCAATTATCAGCAAATACTTTAGAAGGAAGTGTTAAGCATTTAAAAAATTGCATTAACTTATCAAAATTGGTGTTAAGAATCATGACGTGTACGCAAAATTATTTCAAGCAAATTAATATTTATTTACCGAATTTACGTTATTTGAGAATAAGCATCAAACAGTGTGAATCAGAGTTTATTACAGACAAAACTTTATTCTGTTTATTTCGCATGAAATTTCTATCAATGTTAAGCATCAATGTATTCGATGACAAACAAAATAATTTAATAACCGATGAAGGCGTTTGTGATTTAATTGAGAATAGCATTAACATCACTCATTTCGAGCTTTGTTGCAAAACTCTTATAACTATTAAATCAATAAACGCGTGTATAAAACGAGCAGAAAAACATACGAAGAAAGTTAAATATAAATTTTTATTCCATTATAACGATAAGCAAATTTTAATGAAAAATTTTCAACAAAGTAGTTGTTTGACTTGTATTAGACGTAGTAATACTATCGAATTGTTCAGCAAACTAAGTAATAATTAACTTTCTGTTTTTGAAAAACTTTTTCGTTTATTTAACTATTTAACGCCATGCCTTAAACAATTTTATTTGTATTTTATTCTAAAGACAATAAATTAGTAAATATTTGGACAAAACACTGAAAGTATAGTCATCATCAATACTTAATCAATACTATTTAAAGTTAAGTGTTATGTATCTATATGGAGGTAGTAGACAACAGTTAGTAGACGGTCTGTATTAACTCTCAACTTCTACGGTATTGTACAGTATTATAAAGTATAGTTCAGTATAATCTCGGAAATGTACCATAAGTGCACGCACGAGAAATGGACGAATAACACGAGTGTGTAATAAAGTTACCGTCAATGATATACTTAATGAATTAATCTCTAAATATCCACACTTCATTCATATTGAATGTTATAAACTGACGGACAATCGTTTTGTATAAACCCCTAAAATTTCAATGCGTGTTAAGTCTGTAATACTCCAAATGATCTCTGCTTAAAGGCTCTGTAATGCATGTCTTTTATTTTAACTTAAGATAGTACATACTCATTCGCATTTTGTACCGAATATAAAAGGATTTATTTAAAGTTATCACGGCAGTACTTTACGTTATCAGGTTTATAGGCTCAATTTTTAAATAAAGATTAAAGTGGATAATGGTATGGCTTAAAATGGCATTTAACCATTGCTATCCTGTTTAGATTGATTGGTTTAAGTTAATAATTAGTGGTTTTGTTTGAAAACATTTTTTAGATTTACCTTAAACCATCTATACTTTTAAATGAATAAAAAAAATTGCTTTGAAAAATAATTACATTAAATTTGAATCGCGGTTTAAAATATGATTACTCTTAAGTTTGTAATTTTAATATTTGTACTATTTATGAATTGTCGAATCTTTGCAACTAAAATTGAATTAGATTTTTAAAAATTTAATATAAATTATTGTAAGTTCATTTAAGTGTACCTCATTTTGTATTATACTCGCGATTCTTTAATACATATTTTTAGTAAATTTATTAAAACAAAGACTTTTTAGCAAAAAAAATTAAAAATTTTACAACAATTAGTTCTATCGTTCTTTTTAATAGAGTTAAAACAAAATTATTTTGTATATTTAAAATATTATTCGAATAAAAAACAAACTAACAATGTTTTTTAATATAAAGCGTAACAATAAATATCACTAACTTATTTTTAAAAAAGTAAAATTTTGAAGTTATAGATCATTGTATTATCGAAAATTTGAATATGGCTTTAGAGGAGGATTTTGGTTATTTTATTCCGAATTATGATGAAAATGTTTTGTCTGATTTAGGTTTCAAAGTGTATGAACTTCTCGGAACTGGTGGCTATGGAATGGTAATGGAAGGTATGTGCAAAGCTCGGGCAGTGAGATATGATATCCCTTTAGATGCGGAACAATGGCGCGATACAACTCATTACAGGGCAAATCTTGTGAGAGATCCAACAGCGCGTGTTGTGCTAGTATTGGATGGCAGGCCGTGCGCTATTAAAAGGGTTTCTCTCGACGCATCCAATTACGAGAGCGCTACTAATGAAGCGGCAATTTTGGCTCAACTGCGACACAAAAATGTGGTGTTCATGTATGATGTGGTGATTTGTAGAGGAAAAGAGTTGTATATTATCATGGAATTATCAGAAAATGGTTCACTGCACAAGTATCTCGATAATTGTGTGCGTTTTCAGCGAAATATGCCGGAACGGTGTATGAGATTAACGATTGCAATGTTAGTGTCAGGACTGAGGTATATTCACGGTATGCGTGTTTATCACGGAGATATAACTGCGCATAATCTCATGTTTTTTGATGCAGACGATGGCTCGAAGCAGTTGAGATATCTTGACTTTGGTATATCAAAGATATTTGACGCACAACAGGCTACTGATGAAGAGTACAAATCTACTGATTTGAAAGCTTTATTCGTTATTCTTAAAAGAATTATGGAATGCACTAATTTTGATTCAGAAGATAGCAAAGAGGCATTTTTTTGGTTTAGAATGTTATTTTCAATTTGTACGGATATCAACCAAACAACCGAAAATCATGAGTGGCTTCAGGAGTAATTCACTCACAAAGTAAGATATTTTGCGAATTTCTATTTAGATATTATTACAAATCAATAATTGAATGATTCATTTAACTAATATTTCAAAATAATAAAATTTCTGCATAGAATTTATGAACTTTCAGATAATTATTATGAATTAGTTGTGTCAGTAAAGAGCAAATTTAATTTGTTTGATCAATTCTTATCTTAAATCTATGTATGAATTTATTTTGATTTTTTAAATTTGATAAATACTTTGAGAGAATAAATACGCCAACCAGTAAGTAGAGATTAGAATTTTTACTAAGCCTAAGACTAAAATTCACTAAATTACGAGAAATCACGTCATTTTACACCACTAAAAAGATTTTGCATAAATTAGTCAACCTTAATCTAAAGTAAACTCTTTTGTGGTCTCACTATTGCTTAAAGAATTTTTAGGCTCGTACTTCTTGAACCCGAATCGAATAGTAAAATGAAAGCACACGTGTGTACTCTTTCATGGCAGTGTTTATACCTATATTTGCTGATATTTAAATTGCTCGAAATTATTTATTTTTAATGATAGAAAATTAATGATAATTTTCCTGATATCTCAAAGACTATATCTACAAGTTTTGTTTTGAGAGTTTCCGTCTCCCGTTTGGGTACAATAGCTTTTAATGCACGGAAGTAAACCATAATTACTATATGTATATGAGTATATCAGTATACTTATATTGATGATAATGAGCCGAAACGGCGAAAAACCTTTAATGTGTTAATCATTCCGAACATAATTCAAAAATATTATTAAAAAACTTGAAAACCTTGCACAGAGCTATTAAATGCATAATTATTCAAAAATTCTATGATAAAAGTCTTAAATTGCTGGAATGACCAGTTGAAACCCGAACGGCTGGTCAGTCTAATTGGTGAAGATGTCTAATGTTTCTTATTGAATCACTTGAGAAAATCGTGTTCTAAGAGTAAGCAATTTTCTATATAAGTATAAACAAACACATACGCAAAATCATAAATGTATTTTTCAAACTTTATCTTTTTAGCTCATATTTTTCAAAAAATCAAGCTTTGTTTTGACCGTTTATTAGACTTTCTGACTTTCTGTTTGTTTGCAGTACCACTCAACTGTAGTATAATAAGTATGTATATATTCCGGTTATTTAATTTAAATTATAAAAATTTAGCTCAATATGAATGTATTTACTTGATTGTAAATAATTTTTACTCTTATAATCTACTCTTGAGAAAAAATTGTGTTTTTACTATTTGCTATTTACTATAGTAATTTTCTCTGATAATTAAAATCTTATCAGTAGAAGTCCTATCACTAGCTCTTTATTATAATGTCCTAAGAATTTTGTTGTGTGCAATCACAATAAAATAATCATTTTGCAAATATTTTAAAATACAATATAAATCACTATTTGATAAATAAAAAATGTTTTTAAATATTTTGAACTTTTTGGAAAATTGTTCAATTTCAGTTTGTTTTTTAGACCACATTATTTTTTGAACACAACTAAAAAAAATAGTCGATTTATTAAAAATTTATTCCATAAAGTACCTCTAAATATTTTTTTTGGAACCTTACAAAGGGGGAAAAGTAATGTTTTTTCAACTTTCAACGTATTTCATCAAATGTGATTGAAAAAATAAAAATAATTATATTCTGTTTTTTAGTCAATTTAATATAAAATATTTTGACATAAGAAAATAAAATATATTGTTTTCTATGCATATTTTTATATTCTAACAGATCCATTGCCTAATAATTATTACATTCTAATGAAGTATATGTTAATAAATTTGATTTTGTTGGAAAATTGATTTCAACAAATAGAGTTTTATAAGTACATTAACGAGATGTTTCGATTATAGAGTTACGAAATGTCATGAATATGCGGAACTTCTAGTCTAGTTTTGGCTCATAGTTATCAGACCAAACTGGTTGATTAAAAGTGCATATAGAAGTCAATTTATTTATGCTATAGGAGTGTCTTTTCTGTGCTTGACGTAAAGATCCGCTTTATCACATGAAATTTACGCAGGTTTTATTAACACGAGTAGATTGCAATTGCAATCAAGTGCTGCTTCTTTAATCATTGAGATTCTATATTATTCGATGCGTATCCAATTGCTCTTATCTTATCCGTTAGTGTTGATTATTTTTGTTTGCCACCTTTGCATTTCTAACTTTTAAAACTTAATTTCTTATTACATTAACGGTTTAAAATGAATAAAATAAGATAAAATATGGCATATTAAATAATTCACAAATATATAAATTTTAAGTTATACTTTACAATTAAGAAAGTTGTTATTTCAATATCTATTCTCATATTTGTTTGTGACACATCTTACTCATTTCGATATTTTATAACGGTATAAAAAATTAGGTGGACAACTCCTCCTATTAGGGAGATTCCTATGATGGATCAGTTGTCATTTACAGGCAGGTTATTTTTCTTAATCACTGGTGGGCAAACCCTACACATTTGTTCAATTATTATTTAAATAACTAGAGATCCTACACTTTTATGCTGCCAAGCGCTTAACTTGTATTCCTTAATTATTATTTCCAAATTATTCCCAATAAAATTTCAATATTTCAAAATAGCATTACCAATTCATAGGTTGCACATCACATTTCGATCTACAGTTAAACTATTTCAAGTTACAGTTTTACCACTTTTTTGTATTTTTTGAGTTTAAGTAAAAGATTTTCTGTTTTCCAATCTTTACAATTTTCACAAGAAATATTAGAGAAATGCGAAAGAACTTTATTTAAAAATTTAATTAATTATAGGTGAAGGGTGCATTAATAATTAAAAAATTATAATAAAATTACAAAATTGAAAATAAAAATTAATAACTTATAACTTATAACTTATGATAAAATTCTAAAGAACAATAGATATTAATGCTAAATGTTTAATAAAATTCAAAAATTTGATTGACCGCATTCAAAAGCTTTATAAATATTATATTAATTATTAATTATTAATAATATTTATTTTTAAAGGTATATATTTCGGGAATAATAGTGATGCCGAGCAATTTTGCGACCACTAGTTAACATAATTTCAGACGTAACTCAATTGATAAAGCAATATCGGTAAGCTATATAACCTTAGAATTTTTCTATTGCTATATACTATTCAAAATTTTTATAACATACTTAGTTATTATAAAATAGATGTATAAATCGTATCTTTAGTAAGAGCTATCAAAATATCGTTACATAATTTTTATATATTACTAACTCGATATAAATAAATAAAGCATTAATAAAAATGATTTTATTTATTCTATTCGTATTGTTTATATGCTTATATATATATATCGCGCACAAATTAACATTTTGGAGTTCGCAGAAAATCCCGAACGAAATTTTATATCGGGTTAATAGTTTCAAAAGAGTGGTGGCGTTCTCCGATTACGAATGCGTCCAGAAATATGGCAAAATATATGGGTTTGTAATTTTTATCAAAAAACAATAAATTCTTACTATTTTATAATTAGCACATACGAGTTGTTACGACCTGTTTTAACAGTTGCTGATTCCGATTTGATCAATAAAGTATTAAAATCGAATTTTAAATGCTTTCCTAATCGTATGGTAAGTAATAAATAATTGTTTAACAAATAAATAATTTTAATTTAAATCTAAAAAATAAGTATTTTCATTAACTATTCATTAAGTCGTAATTGTTTTCTTGTTTTCATGGAACTGAACTTAAGAATTTTAAAGTTTAGTTTCTATTTCATATTTTATTGCGAACAGAAACTTTTATCAGTTTTAAAAAGTCAATATTTTGTACAATTTGTAATGTTTACAAAATTTTCAGAGGACTGACAAGTACTTAAGGGCTTATAGGGCTCGAGTATGAGGCGTTAAGTCTAGTCCTAATTTTTGTCATAGATTTCAAAGATTTTGGTCTGTTTATTTATATGACATATGACTAATAACGAAATTAGGTGTTAATTTGAAAATAAGGTCACATTTTATATGCTTAATGTTCTAACCTTTGTTATATTTCTGTTTCACATTATTTCTTATAAAACATCTCCGATTAATAATATTTTGAATTAAATTATTCGTAATCACATAAATATGACCGACTATTTTTGAATATTGTTAATATTTGAACCAAAAGTTTTCGACCAAAACAGTTTTTTTGAAACTGAAAATTAATAGTCAAGAAATGTTTAAAATTATCACTTTAGCTCTAATAAGTTAATTAATAAAATAATTTATAATTAACCAAATACTGGAATTCGAAGTTTTTAGTTGCCATTGTTAATTCAATTAATCCATTCAATTTCAATTGACCCATCATTAGTGATATAATTTATTTTATTTTGATGTGTTTATTCTAATTTGCATAACATATTGATTCGTTAATATTTGTTTTATGGCTTTTACCTGTATTTTAAAAAATAAAAATATCATTTTAAGTTATGATCATATCATATGCTTTAGTCTTTGTAAGTACTAATAATTTTATCGAAAAAAGTGTTCGCAATGTGTTATTTTAAAAAAATTAGATAAATTTTGAGCCTTAGAGTTATAAATTAATAGATCGAGATTAGGGTGGATTTGGATTGATTTAATCAGTTAAAACTTTGTTAGATAATAGTTTTTGAATTAATTAATAAATTGGGCTTAAATTGCTTTTATGTATTTGAGTTGAATATCTTTAGAACAACTTTACAATTGTATTTCTATCTGTTATTAGAATTAATTGTTATAGAAATTATATAAAATGTTTTCTTTATTAAAGTAAAGCATTTCATAATCAAAGTTATTTAAGTATTATTTTCTTGTATGTTACTGAGCTATCATTTTTTATCATTACTTTAGATATGTCTTATTTATTGCCCAACAACTTGAACTTTGATATTCAAAGTACATACTATCTTGATTTATTTTAGCTTTTGCTTATCTAATCGCTCTTAATGAGTCTATTATTGTATGAAAGTTTTATTATCAAATTCCAATTAGATTTTATGTGCGCAATTCAAAGTCAGTGTCTACTTAATGGTATTACAAAAATTGTCAATAAAACGATTCATTAAATAATTCTCTGATTATAATTTTGTTTTTAATGAATCACAGCATAGACTTAATCAAATATAAACAAAATTCACTCATGAGCTTACGCTGTTACTGGTAGTTACAATAGAATAGATTTGCTCTGAGGTAAGTTAAGAAAGCATCACAAAACAAGAGTAGTTATTCTAATGAGGTAAAAGCTCAAAGTGAGCTTAATCTAGTTTGAACTGAACTGAGCTCATTACTTATTGAGCCCAACTCACTCAAACTCTTTTTCATTCTCTTGAGCTTTATGAGCTCGATTGTACTCATCATAAAGCAATTAAATATATAAATTGTGAATTTATATACATATATTCCTTTAATATATTAAAATTACTTAAATTTAAAGAATTAAATTATTATAAAATAAAATTTTTAAAACTAAAGCTAGAAATTAAATTAATATGATTGTTTAATAATCACAAAGCGCAAGCTCACCACTTCTGAGCTTATTGCCATTATTGGTTATGTGATCAAATAACACTGAATTTGAAAAAGTTATTTTTTCTGCAGTGTAAAATTAATGAACGCGTTAGCTTAGCGGCAATTCCTCGTTAAAGTTTACTGGCTGTAAAACGTAAAACATCCTTCGATGAGGTTTAACCGCGGTTAAATTATTATATGAAATTAGCTGTTTAATTTTGTGGTTTTAATTTTATAAATAAAACCGCTGTTTAACCGC
>JAQIVF010002250.1:0-11502 GCA_034698365.1 Steganacarus magnus | reverse complement strand
ATTTAGAGCAGATATTAATTAATTTTCTTACAGAATAAATTTAAACAATAATTCTTATTAATTAATATAAGTTTTTTGTATAAATGTTCATTATTATAATATTTATTTTTCATAGTTAATATTTTTCAGGTTTACTTGTATTTATCTGTAAATATGTTTCAGTGTTGACGGTGGCTGTGTTTTAGGACATAACCAAAACTTTCTCTCAAACATTAATTCATTTCACTGAATCATATAAATTGATTTGAATTCAGTCATATTTCATAGTCAGTAATACAATGGATTTTGATTATTACTGCTATAACTGAGCAAAAGGTGGCGCAGTTTATGATAAATGATTGTGTGACAGGCTATCAATTTTTGGATGAAATGTTTTGCTTTTTCTATTTATTATGTTCACAAACAAAAATAATAAAACTTAATTTTATGATCAAAAAATATGATTTATAATTAAACATAATTTGTAATATTTGTGAATTATAACCATTCGAATACATATAAAAAATATGTAATTGTTTCAGTGAATTACAGATAATAATTGTTTATGAAATTAGAAAAACGGTTAGCAATACTGCAGTATTTGTATTTATCGATAAGTTTTGAAAACTGATTGTAAATATTGAATCGATTTATCAGAATATTAGATCGCATTTCCCTGTATTATTATAACCAGCAATGAATCAGACACCAAATGATGAATTAAGTTTAAAGTATGGTTTGCCGCAAGACTTAAGTGACACTGATTTACAGCAACGTCTCAAAGACTTAAAAACTCACGTCAAAGAGGAGATACGGAAAGAGCTTAAGATCAAAGAGGGAGCAGAAAATTTGCGAAGAGTCACCACTGATAAGAAGAGTTTGTCGAATGTTAACTCTATTGTTAAAAAATCTAATAATAAGTTACAAGAATTGCAGCAAGATTTGCAAGAATTGAACGCACATATCGTCACTCATAGCGGTCTGGGTTCGTCGTTAGACATTTGTGATACTTCTGATCGCGAAGATGGCAGCGATGAAAGTAATTCAAGCACAGTATTATCAGCCGCCGCTCAACGATTGCTTTCACTGGAGAAACAACTTAATATCGAGATGAAGGTAAAACAGGGCGCAGAAAATATGATTCAAATGTATAGCGGAGGCTCAACTAAAGAAAGAATTAATAGGAAATTGTTGGCTGAGGCGCAGCAGATGTTGACTGATGCCAAGTCCAAAATAGAGTACATTCGAATGATGATTATGAAAGTTAAACAGAAAGAATGCAATGAAGTGAGTTGTGATAACGGATCTGTTAATACTGTCACCGGGGATGGAGTGTCCGCTAAAATGCCAGAAATTATGTCACCTCTCGAAGTAAGAACTGAGGAATTGCGTCATAGACTCAAAGTTGAGTGCGCTGTTGTCGATGGCGCTAAAAATGTCATCAAATTACTACAAAGCTATAAATCAGTAGATAAAAAAGCGTTACAAGAAGCACAATCGAGTTTATTAGAGTCGAGTCAAAAAGTAGATATACTGCGCAAAGCATTAGACATGTGTCGCCAACAATTACCTCCAGGATCTCCAAAATCTGCTGTTTTGAAAGTTGAATTAGATAACAGTCAATCAGCAAATTCTATAATTTATTCGCCAACAATAGCTTATAGCAGTAGAAAAGATTCAGTTCAAAGAAGCACTCCATCAACAATTACAAAATCTGCTGCTGTCACTGGAAAATTAGAAGTTAGATTAATTGGTTGTCAAGGTTTACTGGAAGAAGTTCCTGGAAGATCTCGTATTAAAGATAGCAGTTACTCAAGTCCAGTAGATTTGAGAAATCTCGTGCGAACTAAAGGGTTAGGAAGAACGTCATCGCGTTCATACTCAATTAAAGATGAAATATCCAATGAAATAATGGCAGTATTAAAATTGGACAATACTACTGTTGATCAAACTTCGTGGAAACCTTGCAGTCAAAAATCTTGGGATCAACGGTTCAGTTTAGATCTCGATAGAAGCAGAGAATTAGAAATTCAAATATATTGGCACGACTGGAGGTCGTTATGCGCACTCAAATTTCTTAGATTGGAAGACTTTATAGATGATAATAGACATGGAATAGCTTTACACCTCGAACCTCAGGGAATATTGTTTGCAGAAATTAAGTTTTTAAATCCCATGATATCACGAAAACCGAAACTGCAGCGACAAAAACTGTTTCGACACAAAGGCAAGAATTTCTTGCGTCCAAATCAGATGAACATAAACGTCGCCACGTGGGGCAGACTAATGAAAAGAGCGATACCACAGGCATCTTCCGAACAAAATATCTCGCAAGCATCGACCGTTAGTCCAGTTATAAAACACCAAGAGATAACATTTTCTGATGTCAAGCATAATAAGTCCGATTTGAGCCAACAAAACAATATTAATAAAACAAAAGATAGTTTAGATAAAGGTGACACTTCGTCGAATATCGATGACTCGCAAGTCGGTTCTGCTCTGCATGAGTTTGATTTTCTTCATGAGTTGACAACTTCATCACCAGATATAACCACAACGCCTATTGTATCAGAACCGTTAACTCCAGAAGCTATTCAAGCGTATTCGAACCAACAAAGAAATAGTATACAGAGTATACATTTAGACGACTTTGAAATTAATAATTTACGTATTGGTTACTCTCCGAGTCCCGAACCAATTGTGGAGTCACCGGAAGATCAAACTAATAAAAATATCACTTCGAGTATATGTTTAGAAAATTTTGAATTTATTAGTGTTTTAGGAAGAGGGCATTTCGGAAAAGTAAAATTTTTTCATTTTTATCACATTTTTTATTAATCTTATATTAATTTTTAAGGTTATATTAAGTAAACACAAAGTTATAGGCGATTACTTTGCTATCAAAGCATTAAAAAAGGGCGATATCATAGCCAGGGATGAAGTGGAGAGCTTAATGGCAGAGAAGCGTATATTTGAAACGGCAACCAAAGTTCGTCACCCATTTTTAGTTAACTTATTTGCATGCTTTCAAACTCCACAACACGTTTGTTTTGTTATGGAATATGCCTGTGGAGGAGACCTGATGATGCACATCCATAACGATATTTTTAACGAACCAAGAGCTACATTTTATGCTGCTTGTGTTGTTCTTGGTCTTCAATATTTGCATCAAAATAACATTGTTTATAGGTTTGCATTATTAATAATTCTGTATTGCATAATAATTATGTTCAATTTGATCGATAATAGAGATTTAAAACTTGACAATTTATTGTTGGATCGCGACGGATATGTAAAAATAGCCGATTTTGGACTGTGTAAAGAAGGCATCGGTTATGCTGATAGAACTGGCACTTTCTGCGGAACACCTGAATTTTTAGCTCCCGAAGTATTAACAGAAACATCTTATACTCGAGCGGTTGATTGGTGGGGATTTGGAGTTCTCATATTTGAAATGCTTGTCGGAGAGGTTTGGCAACTTTTTATTTTTAGTTACTTAACGTTAGAATAAAATTCTCATTCATCGCGAGATAATCTACATATTATCAGATTATAGTCTTCTCACTAATGTAAGTTATAATATATTTTGTTTAGAGTCCATTTCCTGGCGATGATGAAGAAGAAGTATTTGACAGGTAATAAATAAGTTACTGACTCGAAACATTTGTTAAAAAATTTATTAATATTTTAGTATTGTTAACGACGAAGTACGATATCCGAGGTATGTTTTAAGTTAACTAAGTTTATGTTGATTTATTTAACATTAAGTTAGGGATTATAGAATGCTCTCATTTTTAGTTAAACTTACAAATTTTTTAGTGAATACTTTTTTATTTTTGAATTATTATTTAACATCTATATATAATTTAATTACTCGTATTTTATCATTCATCAGGTTTTTATCCCTTGAATCGATTGCAATAATGAGAAGGGTATGTATTATGTTGTTTGTTAATCAAACGGATATTATCGTAACAAGTGTTATATAAATTCTGTCCTATAAATCTGTTTGATCTGCATGTTTCTTCTGTTTCTGGGAGCAAATTATCATATCGATCCTAAGCTTATTTGTTAAGTACGGTAATAGAGCAACATTAGCTAATTAATCAGTTCTCCAGCTTTCCAATTAATCACAAAACTATGCACAGTTTCAGATATTTGAGTCAAAATATTTGATATCAGAACATGTTATTTCTTAAAACAGTTGTTACGCAAAAACCCTGAGCGAAGACTTGGTGCGAGCGAACGCGATGCTGACGACGTTAAAAAACAAGCATTTTTTAGGGTAAGTTTCTCACGCATTGATGATTATGCCATTTTATTCCTAATAATATCGTTATATGAATAAAGCAAATAAATTGGGATGACTTACTCGCTCGTAAAACGAAGCCACCATTCGTTCCCACTGTTGTAAGTTTTATTTGATTTTCAAAGTGAATTTGCAATGTAATAAAACTTATCATGTTTTATGTTAGCGATCACCTGAAGATGTGACCAATTTTGACGAAGAATTTACTTCAGAACAACCAGTTTTAAGTCCACCTAAAGAACAGCGGACTTTATTAACCAAAGAACAACTATTATTTAGGGAATTCAATTATATGGCTGAGTGGTGATGATTGGCATTTTCAAAGTATTTTTAAACAGGGATCTCGTAATGCTTGACGCAATAGTGACAAATCTCGCATTATTTACATTTTATACGTTAATTACACGGCGCATAATAATATAAGCAGCAACCAAAGCAAAATTTCATCGCAGAAAGTATTAGAATCAATCAATTCGTTTATGTGCCTTATTATCAATGCCTGTATTCTATATTTATAACTACAGTTGTGTCACTTATATATTGGTAGCTAAACTGCTCTTACAGTACTTCGTCTATCACTAGTAGATGCCTTTTAAATATGTCACAATTTTAATTTTTATTATATTAGATAACAATTATGTAAGTTAAGCTAAATTAACCGCAAGCGACTCAAGGTTTTAAAATTAAAATGAGTATTTTTCACGTTATTTTTAATAGTATTTATTTATTCAAAATGTTTTTATTTTAACATTATTTTTATTCATCGCCTCCTGCATCAAGTTTCTGAATAACGGCTCTTTTTCTTTGTTGGATCTTATTCATTCTTGTATGTAAATCTGTCTTCTTGTCGTTCCATCTCTTCTTGACGACATCCTTTCGTGGAGGTTTAGGCTTGTGTTCCGGATCTGCGCGAATGTTTGCGTGCGCTTTAGAATATATGCTTTCCAACTAAAAATAATTTAAGTGTTCAATGAAATTAGTTGTAATTAATGCTTAACGACAATTCCATTGAAATATAACGTTTAATGTGCGAGTTATTACGCCAATTATGATATATTAGGTTAACTTACTTCGTCGGGTGTAATTCCCAGTTTAGTGTATTGAGAAAACTGTCTCTTAAAGGCTTCCTCGTCGTCTTCCATTAAAGATTTCATGTAATCAGCGACATGTTGACCAAAGATATGCTTTCGGTGAACATCGGCACTAAATTCTTTCGATTCGCTATCATATCCAGGAAATCGTTTAGTGGAGTGTGGAATATCGATGCCACCATCAGCGGCGCCCTTCATAGCGCCAAACAAACGCGCACCAGTTGTAGTGCGAGCCAATCCTACGTCTAAGAACGCGCGAAAAGCTCCGGGCTGTCCCTCTATGTCCTCGACGTTGTACTGCTCGCCCGTCACTGTTTCACATCCCGCATAGATTTTATCGAGACGTAGTTTTTTCAATAGCTTTAATTTAACAGTCATTTCATTAATAATGCAATTCAATATTATTGCAATTCAATTCACTTACTCTTCGGGCCAATAAAAGTCCAGTACAATACGCGGCGGCATAATTAGTTAAACCAATTTTAACGCCATATCGCGGTAATTCGTGAGAATACGCGGCGCACACCACAACATCGCCCTCAATCTTTGCGTACGCGATCTGACATATTATGTCTTTATTGGTGAATCGCACGATCATACGATACTTCGGCGTATTGTACTTATTCTTGTCCTGCACTACAAGGCGTCTTCGCGCGTAATAATCGGTTTTGCCCTCTTATTGTAAATAATATATATATTTATTATTAACTAAATTAAGCAAAGTATGCGTTATCTTATTATGGCATACCTCTTCGCCTTTTAAACTTCACTTGAAATCGCTTAAAATACGCCTTATTCTTAACAACTTTCACAAAACCTTTCTAAATATAATCATAAACTATTATTTAAAATATAAAATTAAGCTAAAATAGTTACCTTTGTCATATTTATTTATTTAATTAATTACTAAACACATACAACACACTTATTTGTTAGCGATATTTGTAAGGAAAGGAAGTATAGCTTTGATTACACGTGGTTTCTATACGAGTATTCTATACTGTACTGTAGCGTAACTTCCGTTTATGGTTGCGTTTAGTTATAGTAACACCAAGTATCGATTTCTATTTTTTCAACATTTATTAAATCGAATATTTTAACAATTTTAAAATTTTGTGTAATTGTAACTATCAATGCAATTATAATTACATAAGAATAGTTTGGTATTTGATTAAATATTAATTACCATATATAGTGTTTATTCTACAGATTATTCTAATAATTGATATGATATGGTAGCCATCAAAATATAATTACCAAAAATATGATTTTTTGCGCAACAATTAAATTGTTATTAGATTGAGAATATGGCAATAAAAATATAAAATTAAGTAGTTTTGCTAAATAACAACAATAATGGAAAATTTCGATAAAATATTGCCTAAAGTGTTGAGCAGTGAAAGCAATGACGAATGGGTGCTGACTATAATGCAAAGCAATCAACGATTACCTCAACTCATATTAAGTAAATTTCCTAATATTCCAAATTTTTCGTATAAACACCTAAAATTGTTGGTAAATGTGCTCAAAAAATTGCGTGAATTGTCGGACGATGCGATCGAGTTATGGGTGAGATCTGCTCGACAGCAACGCTATTGCATATTAACGCTAATATTCGAATCGATGCACACGTGTCTGAGTGAACAGACGTATGCGTCGAAACTGATCGAAGCGAGCGATAATCCAAACCAGTATGTTATCATATCATTATTAGATCATATCATACTATCTATCAATCATTTCTGAATTTTAATTTCAGTATTTATTATGATTTATTTCAGGCAATTGCAACTGCCTTTATATGATTATGTGTATTACAATGTTTGCAGTTTCATAACAACATTAAACAGCGAACAATTTAAGTATTTTGAGCAAATTTTGTTCGAATGCTTAATATCTGATAGTTATATAACAAGTTTATTCGCGAGCGATGTTTGGTGTTTTGTTGCCAAATATTCGTCGCCTCAACTCTGTTATGATTATTGCTGTTTTCTTATGAAACAAACTCTAGTTCTAAATAAGCACACGAATCGCTTCACTAATATTATCAGTCTCTTAAATCGTATTATGCATATTTTAGAAGAGGAACATATTATTAATTTCGTGAAAATATTCTCTCTATCAGAGTATCCAGAAATTTGGATTTTTCTCGATTTAAAGTGTTTACTAACACAACAGCGAGTTTCGGAGTTCTATAACGAATTATATGGAAAAACAATATCAGAATCTTCTACTGTCTTCGTTGATTCGCTCATTCTTCTGTCGCAACTAATTATCGATGACAGCAGTAATAAAATGAAAATGGATTTATTTAATTTAGCTTCCAATATGTATTTAACATTAAGCAAAGATGACACTCAACTTTTCCAAGCTTTCAGTGCGATATTTATCAATTTATTCGCAAATGACTTACAAATGTTACAGACTCTAAATTATTTTGAGATTTTTTTGGATAAATTAACTGAAAATTTCATCACTTATGAAATGCTTTTCGCAAAATTTATTACTATTATTTCTCAAATTAAAGATATGAATTCTATGGTTGAAAAGCAGTTAAAACAACATATTATATCGATATTATCAAAATTATTTGATAAAAATACATTCTATTACACAAGATATAACAATTTGGTAGCTATGAGTAACTTTGCACTTAAATCAGAATATAAATCTGTGATTATAGGATGCTGTCAACAAAGTAGAAGTATTAAAGATTCACTTTATTGCCATTTAACATATTTGAAAAATAAGAAAATTGTAACCTAATATTTATTATACGATAATTATTTAAAAATAAAATATAATTACACGTTAGAATTATGTAAAATGATTATATTACAAATGATAATTACGCTCATTCTTGAAACTTAAGCTCTTAAATAAAAAAGTTGTGTTCAGCATTGAATTCGAATCACTGAGTTTAAGATCTTAAAGTAATCGTAAGTTAATCGTCATCCTCAGCTATTTCTGTTCTTAAACTTCCAAAAACTTCTTTTGGGACCATTTTTTGTTTTATATCTTAATAAAATTATACAAAAGTTAGATAAGTTTCGATAAGTAACCAAAAAGTTTTACCATAAATTTGCGATGTATTAGTTTGCGGGCGTTCGCCGTCGTTGTCATCATTATCATCGTCATCGTCATCGTCGATATCAATTTCGTCTGGATTATTGATTTTAGAAGATTCCACGTTTTCTTCATTTTGTAATTGAGTATTACTTCGTACAAAAAGAACAGAACTTTTCTGCGTTTTTGCGTCATTAATGGATTGAGATATGGCAGCCGTGGCAGCGCTTTCTAACTCATTCATCTTATTTGGATCATTATTTTCTGTAGCATTCGCTGCAGCCATCATTTGCGCGGATAAGAAATTCATTTGAGTGTTATGGGTGGCAGCGACGCTACGTTTGATTCGTAACATCTCTCTAATGGTATCTTCATTTCCGTGTTTAATCTCAAATTCCTTCCAAGTATTCCAAAAATGGTGTGTCGTTCTCGGATCACATAATTGGCTGCAGTGCGCATAAATAGCTCGTGCCCTATCAATCTCTCCGAGTTTGCGTTCGAGATCAGCAAATCGTACGCACATTTCTCTTGCTTGACTATCAGGTAACACTTCTACAGCTTTTTCATATATTTGTCTTGTATACGTAACGCCAAACATTTCAGCAGCTTTTTTAATAAAAATATTGAACATTTCAAACTGTTCTTCTGGAATAATAGATTTGGTCGCGCGATCATATATAGCCATCGCGTGTTTCGCCAAACCGTACTCTTCTTCGCATTTTGCGTATAAAAGATAAAAAGATTTCGCAAATTTAGGGGGACAGCCATTGAGACACTGCTCGAAAAGATCTCTGGTTCGCTCTAATTTATTTCCTTTATAACGTTTTAAAAATTTTGTTAAGTACGTGTTCCAAATGTCGTAAACATTTGGCCATTTAAATAGTGAAATACCCTTTTCATACGCTTTAAACGCTTCCTCATAATAATTTGCTTCTTCTAGAAATAAACCGTAATTGATAATAATCTGCGGCGTAGCTATTTTCAAATCGATTATTTTATCGTACACCGCTTTAGTTGACTTAAAAGTGCCAAAACTTTCTTCTAAATCAGCATACATTGACCATATTTTTAAAGATTTATAGATACGATACTGAACAGACTCATTCGAATCATGATATGAAACTTTTTTGGGCGGAGCTGCGGTCGCTTTTTGCATTAACTTAAGTGCTTTTTCGTAATGATTGTGTCTTAACTCCATTTCTGCCCATTCACACCAAACAGTAGCCAAATCGTCAACTTTAGTAAATGAGGATTGAGTTGCTTTATCGAATACTAGTCTCGCATCTTCTATTTGATTGTTAGTTTCATAAAATTTAGCGAAATTAACCCACAATGTGTAAAGCTTTCCGACAGCCAATAGTGGATCTACTGTTTGAACGGCTTCGGTATAAACTCCGATAATTTCCAAAGGTTTTGATTCTAATAAAATAACTCTCTTATGCCACTCATCAATATTATGTGGATTTTGTCTGAGCGCAACACTATTGAGCAGAAGAGGTCTTCTTTCGATTAGATCCTCGTAACGAATCAAACGTAATTCCAAATCAATGTCTTCATCCTCAGTTAATGCATTGTTTTGCATCATTGAATTGATAATACTTTCCTCGCTTTGCGCGTACGCATCGAAAACCTGTGAAAAATCTCTAATAGTCATAACACTTAAAATCGCCTCTTCGTAGATATCTCTCGCTTTCTCGAATAAGCCACTTCTTGTGTAATATTGAGCCAAACTAATCCAAAGCACTCCTTGTTGGTCAGTATATCGCTTTATTCCTTCGCGAATAATAGCGTCAACATTAAGAGAATGCACTTTATCTGGATTTTTGCAAATTAATTCACTCAATTCGGTCCACAACTGATGCTTTGACTTCGCGTGTTTCGATATGAAATCATCCCTATTAACAATATCCGCCAATTTTACCGCTGCTTCGTCCAATCGATCCACAGAAAGCAAATATGTTATATAATCTTCAGCTTCTTCTGGTTGTAATTTAAGGTATCTTTTATAAACACGAACACCGGTTTCAGGGATTTCATGCATTTTAATAAATTTAAGATATATGGACCAAATCCTGTTGTGTTGCGTTATTGGAAGTGATTGCAACGCGCGATCAAACGTACGTCTAGTTTTTGTTATCTCCTGTTGAGACATCAAGAATTGGCAAAACTCGATCCAAATTCGTGGCATTTTATGCATAAAAACTAATGCTCTCTCGAAACAATTATTAACGTCTTTAACCATAGCATCGATGATTAGTTTTCCCTTAATTTGTTTGATACGCAATTTCAAATATCCGTACCAAAGCTTATAACTTCCAGGAAGTTCTTTGAGCGATCGTTCGTATATCATGTTAACCACATTTGGATCGCAATCCTTCTTATGCTCGATATATCGCAACCAATGTTTCACTGAATAAGAATTTCTAACGATATCTTCCTCGAACTTTAAATCTTCGTCGCTCTATAAGAAATAAATGTTATTTCATTTGTTTCATATATTATGTCGTATTAATTACACTTACTATAAATGTGTTTGCCGTCATTTTTTAATTCAATTAAATCAATACAAAATAACAACAGTAAATTTATTTGCGCATTCAATTCGCTAACAAATCGTTATGGTTATAGCATTGATATGGTATAAGCTGTCAACAGTAGTGACATCACTGGGAATATGCGCACAGTTATATTAATGTTACCCAAACTTTAACGCGAACTTAACTCTAAATTTAACTATTACAACACATGAGTAAAGCCCGGAAAATATTTTATTTTCTTAGGTCAACAGATTTTATATAATATTGACTAAAAACTGTTAAAATATTGATTTATAATTTTTTATTTTTTTCGCTCGAATTTGATATAAACATTGATATTTATAAAAATATTTATTCATTTTAAAAATTTTAAAAGTTCAAGGATACAAAAAACTCATCGAATGTAATCGACAATTTTTTATTGATTGCAAAAATGTAAAGGAGTCTTAAAAACTAAACGAATTTCAACGACAATTTTCCAAAAATCTTAAAATATTTGAAAAATATTTTATATTTTTTT
>JAQIVF010002249.1:0-11515 GCA_034698365.1 Steganacarus magnus | reverse complement strand
TTTTTTGGAGACTAAAGGTTAGCCCGCCTAATTTAATGTATAGGCTGTAGGCTTAGGCTTCTAAAATATGAAGAGTCTTAGGCTTAGGCTCAAGCCTAGAGCCTATGAAAAATTATAGGCTTAGGCCCAGCCTACAGCCTAAGCCTAAGGTTAGGCGGACTATATCTTTCATCTCTACCGAAAAGTATGAGTGCACGTGTGTGTGTGTGTGTGTGTGTACGGAGTATAAGTAGAGGTCAGAACTAAACAAAACAGATATTTTGTGCTTAAAATAAAAGTAAATTAAAGCCTCTGCCGAATAAGCTATCGATAGAGACCAAACCATTCATGTAAAACATTCACTTATAACGCGTGACGTCATGTGATAAGTGTTAGCGAAATGGGCGTCAGCTAAATATAGTGCGTATTTGTGAGAGACTTTAGCGTAAACACGCTTACGATATGTTACACAACACACACACACTCTTATGTGTCTCTTATGTGGATATTTCAACGCAAACTTTAAAAAACAGTTTAAATTTACGCGAAACTTTTAATTAATAAAATCTGTTTTGCGATAAAAAAAATGATTTTCAATTGAATTTCAAGCGTCTATAAAACATGGAAAATAAAGCAAATTTTAGAGAAGATTGTGGCGAACAACGAAGAAGTGTGGAACAACTGATTGATCTCGAGAAGGAGAACACCGAACTCAACCACACCAGTGATTACCGAATCGATGATAACTGCGTTTACTCGAAAAACGGTTCGCTAATCGCGAAAATTGTTTACCAATGCGTTAATTGCGCGCAAATTTGTTACACAATTAACGAATCGACGATACACTACAGCGAATGCCGTGCTATTAATGTCGCCGACGATTGTCACCCGAAAACGCACCGAAATAATGGCGTTACTATGAATAAGAGTAATTTAGCGAAGAAATGTGAGACAAATGTGGCGAACAATAATACTTTAGCCGAAATAAAGCCGGGAAATCGATTGACAATACAGTTAGAGCCGACAAACCAAATCTATTTAATTCTCGGCAATAAATGCGAGACAACTTCCGGTAATAATAATAATTCGAGTGACAATAATAGCGTTAAACTGAACCGTAAAAGGAGTAGAAAACGTCGTTTGAATCGAGTGGAGAGCGAGTCGGTTAAGGCTAACGATAATCAGTATAAGTGTTCGGTTTGTGGCAGAATGTACGCCACTTCTAAGTCGTTGGGCGAACACAAGCGAATTCATTCCGATCCTATTGTTTGCGATTATCCCGACTGTAATAAGATGTTCAATTATCCGTCACAGTTAAAAGTGCATTACAGGATTCACACCAATGACCGGTTTATATGCGATTACGCGGGCTGTGCCTTCAGTACCGTACATAGGGCTGGATTTATTGTACGTATATTTCGACAAATAATATGCTGTAATTCAGCAATTTATCGCTATTTTTTTTAATTACTTTGTTTTGAACTTTTGAGTGATGAAAAATTTTTGTGCAAGTTTTTAAAGCAAAAAAAAACAATATGTTGTTTATTACAGAATCATAGATAAAGCGGTTTTTTATTTTTCTTTGAAGTGTAGTTTATTATTTATTTGCTTAATGATTAGATACACCAAAGAGCGCATTCAGGCGAACGACATAAATGTCCCATCAAAGACTGTAATCACGAAAGTGTTTCGCTATCGTCGCACAGGTATCACGTGTTATCGCACGATAACGAGGCTAAAACGCGATTCAAGTGTGAATGGCCAGGTTGTGATAAGAGTTTCCGACTCAGACATATCTACATAATACACTACAGACGACACACAAACGAGAGACCGTTTCAGTGCGATTGGCCCGACTGTGGCAAGAGTTTCACGTCTGTGGCGGTGCGTAAAATACATCGACTCACTCATACCGGAGAGAAGCGCCACTGTTGTGATTGGCCGGGCTGTGAGGGCAAGTTTTCCACTAATGGTATATTGAACACTCATAAGAAGTTGGTGCACAAATGTGATTATATTAAGCGAACTCATTTCGATAATAATAATAAAGTTTCGAAAAAGTCAATAAAATAATTATTTTTGTTTGTATAATTGTTTATTTTAACTTTATTATTATCATTTTATAAATATTCATTTGTAATTACCGTAATTAATAATTTTGTTTTTCTAACTTTTCTTAAATTTAACAAAAATTAACATTTAAGTCGATGTGCATATAAAAGTATAAATATGCTAAACTTATTTCTCAAATAAATTTACGTGAGAATTAGTTAAAAATTTTATTGCTATTATTTTCTGGTGTTTCGTGTGAGAAATAATTTTCACCACAATAGCATTGTGTGATTAAAATGATAAATATAGAGTGATAACTGCCCACAAGTACCCATTCATAATCATAGTTTGGGCACGAAACGCAATTCAAAACCATAAATGGGAACATAAACAAACAAAAAATCTTTTTCTTTTCCCGATTATATTTATATAAGAAATTATATAATTTTTTAGTTAAGTTGAATATAGGAAAATAAAACTTAAATTTAAAAATCACTTTTATTCGCGGTATTGCGTAAACATTTAGTAGAAAAAATTTTTCATTGGAATTTAACGTAAATAAACAACTGAACAGATGTTAAGGTAAACGCACTGCACTTTTAGCGCTGTAGCAGTAAAAAAAAATAAGCTTACAATAAAAACAACGATATGTCAACAGTGGTAACGATTATTTTCTCAGTGTAAACATTAGAATTATTTAATCTCGTCAGTAGATTAATGGAAAACCAAACCAATTTAGTGAAACGTGAACAACAAACAGATTTAGACCAAGAAAACGATGAAAACAGTTATTTAATTGAGGATAAAAGTATTTACACTAAAAATGGTTTATTAATCGCTAAAATTGTTTACCAATGCATCGATTGTGTTCACATTAATAGCACCATTAACGACATCCACAAACACTATAACGATAAACATCTCAATTTTTATGACGAAATTGATGGCCATTTAAAGTCGAACGATAACAGTATTAATATCGATAAAAACTCAACTAAAACCGAAAATTTGCGCAAAAGTAAGCGAAAACGAAAAGTTTCGCTAATAAAGGGCGCGAATAATAAGGCAAATAAAAAGTTTAATTTCGACGCAAATATTGTTAATACCATTCGAAACAATTTCGAGAAAATTTTCATTAATAATAGCAACAAATCGGAACTTAATATCGAAAAAGACATTAATTACTGTGATAATGATAATAATAATCAAATCGCGATCAAAAAGAAGCGAAAGTATGTTAAGGTTGAACGCGGGTTATATAAGATAACCGGAAAAAATTTCAGTTGCGACGAATGCGGCAAAACGTATTCGACCGCCAAAATTCTTCGCACACACAAACGCATCCACACTAATCCTGTTGTGTGCGATTATCCGCAATGCAATCGCCAGTTCGCGTTCACTTCACTCATGAAAGCGCATTACAGGGTTCACACCAATGACATGCGGTACAAATGTGATTGGCCTGGTTGTGATTACGGTACCGTACATCAGGTCAGCGATCACAACGTTACGATAATGTTTTCATTTTTAATAATACTCGTTAGGCTGGAATTCTCGCACATAAGCGCACACATACAGGCGAGAGGCCTTATATGTGCAAATGGCCGGGTTGTGGACAACACTTTTGCCAGCAGTCGTCGCTAAATAGTCACGTGTCATACAGACACGACAAGACTGCGGTTAAACGAATTAAGTGCGAATGGCCGGGATGTGACATGAGCTTTCTGTTTGCAAACGAGTTGAGGTTTGACTAAATTTGTTCTATCTTTATATCGTAACTGCAAATGAAATTTCAAATTGACATAAATAGAAAACACCATCGAACTCACACTGGAGAGCGACCATTTCGCTGTGATTGGCCAAACTGTGATCAAAGTTTCGCGTCCACAACTGTCCTGAAGAGGCATAAAGTGACGCATACCGGAGAGCGGGCCTATTGCTGCGATTGGCCCGGTTGTGACGCCAAGTTCGGTGCGAGCGGTACGTTGAATACGCACAAGAAGTTAGTGCATAAGTGTGACTATATTAAGAGATCGCGTTGGGATAATAAGAAAAAGAAGGCATGAGTTTTATTCGCAATATTTTTATTTATTTTATTTAAGTTAGAAAATTTAAAATAATGAAATGAAAGATTATTTTAATTTCATTAAATCATTTTCAATTATTAATTTTTTATCACTAATTTCGATTCATTATTACGAATTAACTATATTTGTAAATGAGATAATAAATGACATTTATATTTTTAAAGCTAACTTTTTTATTTTGTGGTTAAATTTTTCAGCCTAAAGACAAATCACTACAAAGCGAACGTAATTTTTTAATGATCAGTTCAATAAACAAATTATATATCATTAACTAATAAATTAGTTAAATAAATTATAGTGTTTTTTAATATAGGTTAATAATAATAATAATAGTAGAAATTAATAAATGTATTAAGGTGTGCGAAATGAGTTATATTTGACAGTTTCGTGATTATGCTGTTTATAATATTTGCGGTTTCACTCACCGATCATATCATATATAAATTATTTCTATGAATTTTGATGTATCGTAAACTAATAGTCTTATAAATGTACCGTATATTTATTTCTAACGCATCTTAACTTATTTGATTTCGCTTTCATAACTTTTTAATTTCTTGAAACTAAAAACTTTACTCGTTTAAGTTGTTTAAGACGTTTTTTTTCAAAACAATGATTATATAACTTATTGAGTTTACGAGGAAGAATCGTAATATATGTTAACCAATATTATTATTAAGTCGCAATTATAAGTTTATTAGAAAAACGAGTACATGTTTTGTAACGAGTTATAGAACAGTGTGTCCCAATCGTCAATATGTCTACTAGTGGTTACGTTTGAAATTTTACGAAATTTTCCGAAACCCTCTAAAACTCTTCAGATTTGAGGGGCAATTTTTCCAGGTTTTCTATGGTGAGGGTAGACAATAAGCGTTCGACTTTGAGATATCTGGCTTTTTGGAAAAAATTGTTATACGGTTTTCCATTATAATTGTTCGGAAAAAAATATATTATTACCGCAATAATTGTTGAATAAAATTTGTTAAAAACTAAAGCTAAAACAATTTTTAATGAACAACTCATTATATAATTACTTAAATAAGAAAAAAAAACATTTCCAGTTGATTTTCAGACCATAATACCGCACTAAATTGAGGTCAACAAACTGAGCAAAAGTGACGCTAAGTTAAATTTGTTAACAAACTTGAAAAAATGAGTAATGATTTTTAATTTGTTTGTTAGCAGTTTAAAAGTGATTAATAATTTTTTGTTTCGCTTCACAAATAAATTATTTTCTGTACACTCGCTCTAAACTCGAATCAAAAAAACGTTGTCCACCAATAAAAAAACATTACAAAATACGACAACTCTTAGGGTAATAGTTGTCTAACAAAAAAAATATTTTCAATTTGTTACACAGGGATATTTAATCCTCTTTTTATATATAAAATAATAATAATAATAAAAAGAGATTTTGAGCTTATTTTGTATGCAATACTTATCGAGGCGTGAATCCAACACATAATAGCTCTTACATTAAGTAAGAAATTACAATGTAGTTAAAGTCATTTTTGATTTTGTTCTCGATGTTTGCAAAAAAAAACAATGAAAGGGATATGTTTTTTCTTTCTCTATCTCTATCTATCTCTTCAAAATGGTTCTTTAATGGTGGAAAAAAACTTGCATGACTTTACAGTCTGTTTTTTACTGACTAGTTTTTTCTCCTAAAAAAGCAAGTTTTTCTCAAACTTAACGTTAATGCTTATGGGTTTCTATGTGGTCGTCTGTACAGTGAGTCTGTAACCACCAAAGCAGGAAGAGTAGGTCTCAATGACCTCACAGTGAGGTCGCATTTTAGTTTAGACGGTTTACAATCAATACACTTAAAATATCAAAATGAGCTTAAATGTCTCTGTCGTACTAGTATAACATTAAAGTTTTTTTGAGTTCACTAATAATTTCTCGAATATATTTGTTACGCAACATAACAACAACAACAATAACGAGGGGAGAGAAGGAGAGAGAGAGAGAGAGAGAGAGAGAGAGAGAGAGAGAGAGAGAGAGAGAGAGAGAGAATAACCTGATGTCCTTGGAACGAAATTCGCATCAATTTAATGCATTCATGATGCAAACTTGCTTTCAGGTCTTCGAAACTATGACAAGCATTCACTGGTGAATAACTGATGTGTTGTGCTGTGTTGTGATTGTGCTGTGCATTGCATTGCGAAAGTAACACAACAGAGAAAATCAACCACTTTTGTTCATCTAATTTCTTAATTTGAAACTTTTATTATTTCGTTGTTTGTGTGCGACATAATAGTTTCTATAGAACAATATAAACTTAAGCTTAAGAACAATAACTCATCAGCGAAAATATGAGCGAAAAAGTTGACGAAAAAATTGTTGAAAACCTGCGGCAACGCTTTCTGATGGAATGTCAAGATAATCCGAGTTACTATCACGAGCTGGACGTGAACCGAGTGCGCACAGACGACTGGCAAGTGGAGCGATACGTTCTGACCACACGCTCCGCAGACGAAGCGCTGATCGCACTGATAAAGGCGATGCGATGGAAGAAGGCGTACGGCGTGCACGACCGCGACGACCGATACTTTCCCAGCGAAATGTACAAACTGTACGATCCGGAGGAGTTCGGACGCGACGAACACAATCGCATCATACTGTGGGTGACCGCCAAAAATATCAAACGTCAAAAGAATCCGGAGCTGAAGACTCTGTTGGAGCAGTTTATAGCGCACGAGACCGAGAAACTCGACCAAAAGGCGTCCAGAGATGGCTGGATACAGATCAGCGAATGCAGTTGCGTTGGGCTGTCGAACGTCGATCTCGACAACAATAAGTTTGCCGCCGATTTGCTGCAATGCTATTACCCGCGCGGTTTGCGCCTCAATATAGTGGTCGACATGCCGTTTATTTTGAATTCGGTGTCGAAAATCGCGCTGAGTTTCATGAACCAGGAGTTACGGAATTCGGTGAAGTTTATCAACAAAAAGGCGTTAACCGATTACGTCGGCGTCGATTTAATTCCGGTCGGGTTTGGCGGAAATCGGAATCAAGCGGAACGAAAATATCCCGAAGGACTCACCACTATTAGACAATCACCTCATTTAGGTTTATCCGATAAACACGTGAATTTATTTTTAAATCACTATAAGGATATTTTAAACAAATAAAACTCAATCTATTAAAATCGAATGTTTAAATAAAATTTTCAAAGCGAGCTTATGGATTCGAAAATGTCTGTTTGTTTGTCCGTTTCGAGTGTACGTAAGTATGTATTTTGCATCTTCACTACAGCTCGATCATACCCCTTAAGCCGTATTGGAATATAATTGTAATTAAGTTATTTATTAGTCACGAAAGGATTTATGATTCTAACTTTCGTGTTTTAAGTTTTTTAATTAACGCCGAGAGCGAGTAACCAGAAAGCAATGCTCGATATCAATGTCGTTATTGTATTATTTTATTTTGTGATTTATTTATCTAAATTTTTTATTTTATTTAAAAAATCTATATTTATATTTGGGTTCAAAATACTAAAAAAAAGTTAAATGGGTTAAATTTGACTTTTATTTATTTATTAATTGCATTATATTATTATTATTATTTTAAAATAAAAATTCTACAGAAAAAATAAACTCTTAAAACTGTCAAATTTTTTTATAAAGAGAATTATTGACCCGAAAAAGAATAGTTAATTGTATCAACAAAATATTACAGCAAAATGCAAAATTAACTTTTACAGCCAAAGTAAAACAAAATTTCAATCAAGTTTAACATATTTATTGAATTTAATGATAAATTGAGTTTAACATAGAAATACAACACTGCGCTTAAAACATTATGGCCAACAGGTATGACATCGGTTTTATTCTTTAAAGCGATGAAATAAGAGGCACAGGTTTTTAAAGTAAATCGGCATTAATATTCAAAACACATTAATTATTGCTGGAAATGTCGATTCAATAAAAAAAACAAATTATAATTCATGAGAAAATGAAAAAAAATAGTTTAAATATTTTTTAACTTTTATTTTGATTTTAAAGTGAATTTGTGGCTTAAAGGCAAGTACAGTAAATGTTTTATCCAGAGTTATATCGAAAGTATTTAAGTCAAACTGGCTCTATCTAGTGATAATGATAAGTAACTTTTAACTGAACTTCTTTATCGAAATATAAGAAGTTTTTAATAGCTGGATTTTCTTTATTGATTTATTCACGATTTAACCGAAGTCATCTGCTTTTCTGGCTGTTTATAAAATTTTGTTAATTGATATAAAAATTAATAAAAACTACTATAGAATTTGCACACTGGGATCGTTATAATCATGTAAATCAAACAATAGTTAAGGTAATATAAAAATTTCAGAACAGTTACGCTACTTTTCGAAGTAGAGTTAGAAATTGTGAAAAATTAATATTTAATTAAATAGTTTCTCGTTTTCGATGCGAAGTATTATCACACTACAAGTGATTTATGAAATAAATGTTTAGAATCATTATATGCTTATCAATTTGTTTTTATTTATACAGTATTAATATCGATATCTATTAAGTGCTCTGCTTTCCATTATACGATTCTTGTAGACGTCTTATATATAGATTATATTCAAAGCTAATATTTCCGTCATATTTTGTCAAAAATATCATCGAGAACTGATTGCTGAGTTTTTAATTAAAATGTATTCTCTAATTTTATTTTCAGTTCTGTACTATTTCTATGCACCACCGGTAGAACGTAAGTATTTTTTTTAATCATTTTGTGTCACTCAATCTTCGCAACAGTTATAGACTTGGATTTCAAATCTACCTTAGTTTAGAGAATTATGGAGCAGAAATAATATGGCAAAATAATTACACTCATTCTTTGGTTAGAAAAATACCATTTTTTATTGGTGCAAATTTTTAATGATAGATAACTCATGCTTATGGTTCAGACTGTGTCCAACTGTTCGCAGTCGACAATACCCTTAGTTCTATCGAACTTACAAAAATTAATGCTAACACTTAAAAAATATTTTTGTTTCATTGTGTCATACTTTTTTAAGTTATTGAAATTAATTTGTTCTTATCCTTATTAAAAGAAATACGACATCAATCGAATGAGGAAAAGTTTTGGATGACTAATAAATTAAAAAATGATGTCTGCATTATAATTTTTAGAAATAACATGACTTAAATAATTTAGTTCAAGTTTACTGTCACTAGTTTGCAATATATCATGCATAACTTAAATCGGTGTGATTTTTAATTTCCTGTCACAATCGAAAGAAAAGCGACAAATTTACTACTTCTGTTATACTGCACAAATTAATTAATTGGTATAACTTATTACTCTTATTTTTATAAAATTTCGATAAATTTCAAACTCTGCGAATAAAAACTAAAATAATTTAATGAACTATTTTCAGAAATTATTTAATAAAATTCCTAATCATTTTATAAACATGTTATGAAACTATGAATTTTGAAGGACTTTCCGGTATTTAAAATGTCATTAGAACTACAGTGCTATTGTCTTGGTTACGGACATATTCAACAAAATACTTTCAATTATAACAACACATAGTGTTTTGTGAAGCGCCAAACGATTTTAATTTAGCTAACATTTGAATTTGTTTCGCAGAAAATTAGTTTGAATTCGAATTACCTTGGGTATAAATTTAGCAGTTAATTATTTTTATTATAAATCGTTAATTTAAACTAATAAACTCGATATTTCCAGTTTCCTATTCACCACACCTTTTAGGTATATATTGCCAAACAAAACTTGTTATTATTATATTACATCTACAGTGTCGTATATTAATTTCAAGCAAAACTTGTTTTTTGTTAATTTTAAATTAATTAGCGCCGAAAATCTATTTAAGCAGCGGAATTTAATTCTTTCCACTAAATATTTCTTGTCTACAAAAGTAATTGCAGTTGATTTAGTAAACATGCAAATTACTAGTTGTATTATCGTATTGATATTGGCATTTCTCATTCGAGCCAATTCTGGTAAATAACTGTTGATTTTAAGATTTTACGACAACCAATACTTAAATTTGAATTTTTTAATTTTATTAAGAGATTTTTATCTTATTTCTAAATTTTTATGCACATTTAATTTTTTCACTAATAATTCCTAACACATTGATGAACATTAAATTTTGCAGAAAGACTTGCACCTAAGCTAGAACTAGCAGATGGTAATCGAATACCGCAGTTGGGGTACGGAACGTTCAAACTCGAACCAAACTCGTTGGCGGAAAAAAGGATCAGAGACGCGATCAATATTGGTTATCGACACATAGACACAGCTCTGAAATACGATAACGAACCAGGAATTGGTGCGGCGTTGAGTGATATCTTAAAAAACGGAACCGTTAAGCGCGAAGAGCTATGGATTACCACAAAAGTATGGAACACTTATCACAGTCGACCGAAAGTTATGGAATCAGTGAGAAAATCGTTGGAAAATTTGCGGATTGATTACATAGATCTGTTGCTCGTTCATTGGCCGACAGCCTGGAAGGAAAACACAACCAGTTGGCATCCAAAACACCCGAATGGTTCTTACATTGATTCTGGAGTGGATTTACTCGAAACATGGAAAGGAATGGAAGACGCACTAAAATCTGGATTAGTTAAGTCTATTGGTGTCTCGAATTTTAATCATTTTCAACTGCAGAAGATACTGGACGGCGCAGAGATTAAACCGGCTGTGAATCAGTTTGAAGTTCATCCATACTTAACACAGAATAAATTGATAGAGTTTTGCCGTAACAACAGTATAGCTGTCACTGCTTATGCACCGTTAGGTCACGGCAATCAAGATCTGCTCTTTAATGACGAAGTGATCAAACAAATAGCAGTAACGCACGACAAAACCAATGCTCAAGTGATTCTTCGGTGGCATTTGCAGCGAAACGTGATCCCAATACCGAAATCTGCGCACAAGTATCGAATGATGGAGAATTTTGATATTTTTGATTTCAAACTAAATGATAACGAAATGGCAAACATTACCGCTTTGAACAAAAACGGGCGGAAATTTTTCTTGAATGGCAATGAAAATCATCGCGATTATCCGTTTAATGCTGATTATTAAAACTATTATTTTTGTTTTATTTTTTCCATTTTGCTCTAAGCATTAATTAAATATATAATTACTTTATAATCATGTTTTTCAATCTTATCAGCTATAATATTTGATAAATTGATTTTAATATACATGTAATGTTTTGTTCAGCCAATTAAATGTGCTTTTTTAATGACTTTGATGTGATGATATAATTTAAGTGATGATTAAATTTAATAATTTTTAATGAGGTGTCGTCCCTCACAAAGGGTGCACAAACTGTTACCGATGGTACATATCTAAACCAAAGTGAGCTCATTTATGAATGTGTCGTTCTTGTTTAAGTATGTAAGATAGGTTCTAATAGATAAGTA